>JAUELF010278384.1:0-10545 GCA_031471495.1 Clinocardium nuttallii | reverse complement strand
GACGACTTTGAAAACATCTGTGCAAAAATATGAACCATCTCCATTAATGACACTTTTTTTTTTATTAAATAAGAGTTCAAAACACTGGCAAATGGTGAAATTGTTCATCATGAGCAATTACACCTTTGCCAAAATGCTTTTAATGTGCAGACATATCTGAAAGCGTATACATGTGGGAAAGGGCTAAACAAAACTTTCAGTAACAGAATCACAATTGTCCTCTGCAAGAACAAAAGTCAGGTAACTATAATAAATATTTTTTAAAATATTTTTTAATGATAATGGTGCCAGAGGTAGAGCGCTGGCCTCTCGTACCAAAGGTCAAAGGTTTGATCCCGTGATGAGCAGGTTCTGCCTTTTCGGGATTTTTGAGCACAAACAGCACAAGTACTGGTTAAGTCTCCAGGAACAAGACATCTAGCATGATTTACTTAAGCTGAAAGCTTGTTTCACAATCAATGTAAACTAAATACATTTAAAACTTTTTTAAATCAAAGCACAACAGACAACACAATGAACAATTTCTACTCAACTTAAGTTCTCCCACTTCATTTTCATAGCTTTTCCATAATGTTTGTCTTGAAAGATGTTTTCAGAGTCATCTGCTATAGATATGCTGTATGCGGGAAAGGGTTCACATCAAAGTGCATGGCAGATCATTTGCTGTTTAGGGGGTGATGAAATCTGAATTTGACTTACTCGTCCGTTTTTCAAAATGTTATTTTGCACTTGTCTGTACGGTAGTTATATAGCTAATTCCTACATAATTTCACTTGTCCGCACAGGTTCGGAGACATGCTTTAGACAATTATTCAGTTATAGCACTGATTTTTCCTTTGTAAGTTACCAGTACTACAGGTACTACAGGTCCATTTATCCCGACACTAGCCAGTCAGTCGCAGTGCTTAACCTGCAACCCTGAACAACAAGGAGGACAATAGTCATAACCACCTTTTTAATAAAGTCCTAACCCTTTTCCCTCATATAGACGCATTTCGACGCCTCTGCAGCCAGAGACTTTTTGAAAACATAATGACAAAAGAAGAAATTGCACAAAACGTGCAATTTCTCCTTTTGCCACAATGTTTTCTACTTTAAATCATCGGTTATCCATCTAATTATGGAGATTTACTATGTTTTGATAAAATATGTTCAAAGTCGTCTGCTGCAGAATTGTCGTAACTATGAGGGTAAGGGTTAAATGAATACACTTCTGATATCAACTATATAATACCACATTTGAAAACTTTGAAGGAACACTTGGAAATCACTCAATGTGAGACTCCCCTCACTATTTTATATCTGGTCTGATTACAATACTATAAAGTTTAAACAAATTATATATTTATCATATCATTCATTCCTATAATCAGACATGTTAAGGAGGGCCAGTATAAAATCAGTAAATCAGGTAGTAATATTAATGTTAAATCTTGCCACAACATATCATGTTTCCATTCTTGTTACTTCCCTTTAACCCTTTCCCACAGTTAGATGCATGTTGGTTGCTCTGTAGCAGTCCACTTTGAAGAACAATATTATTTGTGGGAATAGTAGCAATTTCTCCATTTGCAACAATGTTTTCGAAAGTCATCGAATGCAGGTGACAGAATGTGTCTGCAAGTGGGAAAGGGTTGAGCAAATTGAAACAAATTACATGAGGAACATGCTGCATATTTGATTACAAACATTTTGAAACATTTATACTGATAATTCTAAAACAATACTGATATTGATTGAGCCCATATCTTTCAATTTGTATAAATAACCCTGTAAGAGACCATTTCATCGAATCGCCCCACTTTCTAAATCATCCAAATCCACTTTCAGTTTTCACTTCACAACAACTCTACCTATTTATAATAATCCTTTTCACATATGCAAGGTCACAGAATTAATTCCACCAGAGGTTCACAAATCTACACATTATTCCAAAATGTCTGCTGTTTCACACTGGACACAATGTCTACTGTCTTACTCCAATCAAGACAAAACACACCAGAGGTTCAAATCAAATAATGCTGACAAAATAACCACTATATTCCAGACCAGATTTCCCACTATACACCTTAACCCTGTATACAACAGATATACAATCTTTTCTCCAATACTGCTATCTTCTGACTACATGATTTATATAATTATGCAGAAACGACTTTTCACAATGTTTTCCTACTTTTGTCTGATAATGTACTCAAATTTTACTTCAGATGTTTTCAATTTGGAAGAGTCCAATAGCAGTCTATCCATGTATCAGGTATAGTAGAATCACAGACCATGTGTATAAGCACAGTGCCTGCCTGCAGCACCCAGTCTCCAGTCCTGTAATGCTTACAACAGGCAATCGCATGTGATAAACCTCATAAGTTATGGCTGGATATCCCAATTCAATATGTGGGGGGCTCACAGGGTACAACCAACGCAATAGATACTAACATTCACACTCCAGTGATTCACACACCAGACCTAATTAAATATTCCCAGCCAGCAATGTATCGATGATAACTTTGTTGACTTCATGCAGATATACTTCCACATGTTATGTCATAATCATGTGTGTGATTGTGTGCTTATTTAACAGTAGATAATTGCATTTTGTAACAAGAGCTGTCCACAAGACAACATGCTCGACTATTTGGCTACTTGATACTATAGATAACAGTTGTTACTGAGATAGTGGGTTGATACTTTAGAACTACAAATCAAGTTTGGTAAGTCATACCTGCTGTTTGTGAAAAAGCCTTGCATGCAAAACTTTAACCCAAATTTCTAACTTCAAAATGGGCCATAATTTATAACAAGGAATCAGTGGAACCGAATGATGCTCCCCATAAGGGCTTTGTCAAGTGATAATAGGCATTGTCTGATAGTACAACATTTAACTAGTCACAGATCATACCTACAGACTTCACTAAAAGAAAATAATAAAAACAAGTGAGTTAATTTTTATTATTTATTATAGAGTTATAGTTCTTGTGTAACGCACTTCCTCTCTTTAATATATACATGTATCTACATTTCAAGTTTCATGGAAATATCTTGCATACTTTTGGAGTTATGGTCCTAAAATTGAAATAAAAAGTCTTAACAAGGGTGATAACTTGTAAATTATTCACTATAAGTTATGGTTCTTGTGTAATGCACTTCCTCTCTTTAATACCTGTATACATTTCAAGTTTCATCGAAATATCTTTAGTACTTTTCGAGTTATGGTCCTGACATGGAAATATAAAGTCTAACAAGGGAGATAATTTGAAAATTATTCACTATAAAGTTATGTTTCTTGTATTATGCACTCTCTCTCTAATTAATATGAAGTATATTTCAAGTTTTATCGAAATATATTCAGTACTTTTAGATTTATGCTCAATGCAAATAAAGTGTGACGGACTGACATCCCAACATCCAGGCAGACAGATGTGACAGACGGACAAAGCGACAAATATATGCTCTCCCAAACTAGTTTGGAGAGCATAAAAAACAACACCAACCAGTCAAACGAACAAATCAGGGAAAGAAAACATTTGAGAGAGTAATAAATTTGCTGAATTATTTGTCATTTCTTAAATCTTTTCAAACTGTAGACGCATTTTGACAGATCTGCAGCAGTTGAAATTTGAAAAAATTGTGCCAAATAAAGGAATTGCTAATAATGAGTAAATTATCTTTTGCCATAATGTTTTCAACTCTTTTCAATTATACTTTCAATGTTTGAAATTGTCCTTATTTTTGCCAAAATGTTTTCAAAGTTGTCTGCAGCAGAATTATTTTACTGGGACGTAAATGTTTCTTTGTGCTTCAACTCTAAAATCCATTTTCCCCTTTTCAATATACAACAAATCTCAAGCAGATTATTTTGGAAACATCTAGACAAAACTGTGGAAAAATGCTTATAAATGAATGTATATTATCATTGAAAGTAGATTATATTATTATAGACAATTCTCTTTTTTCCGCAGTGCTTTCAAAACTTGCCTGCTGTAGATGCATCTGTATGTTGGAAAGGGTTTACTCTTTTATTCATGCAGACACAATAGTGTGACAAATGGAGAACCAATTTCATAATGAGCAATTTCTCTATTTGCCACAACGTTTTCCCACTCTCCTTTAACATTACACTCACTTATGGAGATTTTCAATATTTTTGCCTAGATATTTTCAGAGTCATCAGATGTGGGAAAGGTTTGAATTATTAAAAAAATACCCTTCTTATGCCAACAAACAACATGATTTGTTGGTCATAGCATAACAGTGTATGATGATATTGAGGTTTAAATACTATGTACTTGGAACTATTTAATATTGTTTACTCTTAAGATGGAGGGAAAAGTGAATGATCAGCAGTTTTCTTGAATGAGACTAGATTGAGACAGGCTAATCATAACAGGCATGTCAGAAAGGGCCATGTGTCTATGTTTTCCATGCTAGAACAATTCTTCTGGAAAAATTGTCTCACTTAACATTCTAGAACTGTCCCATAAAATTCTAGAACAGTTTCAGAACAGTTCTAGACCTAAGTTCCAGAACAATTCTAGAATTTTCTAGAATAGTTCTAGAACAGTTCAAGACTGTTTCGCAGATTTATTTCCAACCAATCAATTGAGTAGCACTGATAGCTAGCCCCTTGCAAATATGTTTTCCAATTAAGTAGCACATATAGCTAGCCCCTTGCAACACTGTTTTCCAACCAATCAATCAATTAGCTAAGAAAGCTAGCCCCTTGCAATCATGTTTTTCAACCAATCAATTGAGTAGCACTAATAGCTATAGCCCCTAGCAAACATGTTTTCAAATCAAGTAGCACTGATATAATAATATTATAGCCCCTTTCAATCATGTTTTCAAACCAATCAGTCAAATAATACTAATAGATAGCCCCTTTCAAACATGTTTTTCAACCAATCATTGAGTAGCACAGATAGCTTTCCCCTTGCAAACATGTTTCCAATCAAGTAGCACTGAAAGATAGCCCCTTCCAATCATGTTTTGAAACCAACCAATCAATCAAGTAGCACAGATAGCTAGTCATTTGCAACCATGTTTTCCAACAAATCAACCAAGAAGTACAGATAGCTAGCCCCTTGCAACCATGTTTTAAAACCAATCAATCAAGTAGCACAGATAGGTAGCCCCTTGCAACAATGTTCTCCAACCAATCAATCAATTGGCATAGATAGCTAGAGAGTAGTCCCTTGCAAACATGAGTTCCAACCAATCAATAGAGTAGCACAGATAGATAGCACCTTGTAACCAGCTTTTCCATCCAATTGATCAAGTAGCACGGATAGCTAGCCCCTTGCAACCATGATTTCGAACCAATCAATGAAGTAACACAGATAGCTAGCCTCTTGAAAATATGTTTTGAAACTGATCAATCAAGTAGCACATATAGATAGCCCCTCACAAATATGTTTTGAAACTGATCAATCAAGTAGCTATTCCCTTGAAATAATGTTTTTTCCAACAAATCAATCAAGTAGCACAGAAAGCTAGCCTCTTGCAAACATGATTTGAAACCATTCAATCGAGTAGCACAGATAGGTAGACACTTGCAACAATGTTCTCCAACCAATCAATCAATTGGCATAGATATCTAGAGAGTAGTCCCTTGCAAACATGTTTTCCAACAAATCAATCAAGTGACATAGCTAGCTCCTTGCAACCATGTTTTCCCAACAAACAATTGAGTAGCACAGATAGCTAGCCCCATGCATCCATGGTTCCAACCAATCAATCAAGTAGCACAGATAGCTCATAATAGCCCCTTGCAATCATGTTTTCCAACTAATCAATTGAGTAGCACAGATAGCAAGCCCCTTGCAACCATGTTTTCCAACTAATCAATTGAGTAGCACAGATAGCAAGCCCCTTGCAATCATGTTTTCAAACTAATCAATTGAGTAGCACAGATAGCAAGCCCCTTGCAATCATGTTTTCAAACCAATTAATCTAGTAGCACAGATAGCAAGCCCCATGCAAACATCTTTTCCAACCAATCAATCTAGTAGCACTTATAGCTAGACCCTTGCAAACATCTTTTCCAACCAATCAATCAAGTAGCACTTATAGCTAGCCCCTTGCAAACATCTTTTCCAACCAATCAATCAAGTAGCACTTATAGCTAGACCCTTGCAAACATCTTTTCCAACCAATCAATCTAGTAGCACAGATAGCTAGCCCCTCGCAAACATCTTTTCCAACCAATCAATCTAGTAGCACAGATTAAGCTAGTCCCTTGCAAACATCTTTTCCAACAAATCAATCTAGTAGCACAGATAGCTAGTCCCTGGCAAACATGTTTTCCAACAAATCAATCTAGTAGCACAGATAGCTAGCCCCATGCAAACATATTTTCCAACCAATCAATCAAGTAGCACTTATAGCTAGCCCCTTGCAAACATCTTTTCCAACCAATCAATCTAGTAGCACAGATAGCTAGTCCCTGGCAAACATGTTTTCCAACAAATCAATCTAGTAGCACATATAGCTAGCCCCTCGCAAACATGTTTTCCAACAAATCAATCGGTTAAAGCAATTTGTTCATACCTGTAGGACCATTCTGCCAAATTATTTTGAAATAGGGCAAGTAGATTCCAGTAGAAGATTTTATGTTTAATTTTTTGTGATTTGATATCAGATTATCTACATCCTATTTTTATATCACCTGGCAGACCAGTTTTCCAGCCAATTTATATGGCATGAACATTTTGTAGAGGGTCAACTTAGAAACATTTCTACTTCGGAAAAGAAGAATTGTAAAGTTCTGTAATGTTATCCCTTTTCTGATGTCACCTGTTGGCTGTGTTAACAACCAATCAATATGGTTTGAACAAATTGTGGAGTGGTACACAAAAGGAATATTTCAGCAAAAAATGTTCATATCAGAAAACCAATTTCAGTCAGGAAAATAATTTTTAACTTTTGTCATTTAACCATTTTCTGCTGCCAGCTGGCCGACATGTTTTCAACCAATCAATATGGCATGGACAGTTTCTGTAGATGGTAATGAAAGTTATTGTTTTTAGTGAAGTGTTTACAAAAATCTTTTCCTGCAGAGGTGGCAAGTCATGTTTTATTACATAACAAATAAAGAAATTGTTTGCCAGCGATCTGACCTTTAAACTACAGTCCGGTTTACAGAGGCATATTTAATCTGACCTTTAAACTACAGTCCGGTTTACAGAGGCATATTTAAAGCCTAAATGGTATTATTCATCCCTTTCCCAGTTGCAGACACATTCTGCAGCAAATACTTTTTGAAAACACTGAGTCTGTGATAAAAGAAGATATTTGCTGGAACTGTGTCACAATAGAGCTAGAGATATCGCCCTGCTGTTGGTGGTGCAATAATTTGCAAGATGTTTAATCTTTTCCCACTTGTAGTCGCATTTTGAAGCATTTGCAGCAGACAACTTTTGGAAACAATGTTAGGTTTTCAAAACTGCTTAGAGCGAACACCAATACTCGGCTATTTTTTTCTATGGCGAAAAAGGGGAATTTAAATGAATAATTATTAAAGCCAGAGTGACTTGGTACAGACATGTGTATTGTTCCTATAGGAACAAGTGTACCAAGTTTCATTTGAAAATGTTGAATGCTTTTTGAGTATGAGGTAAGGTTTAAGTTTTGTGAAGACACTGACATAGATGCTATGGGTATCACAATAGCACTTTTTTTCTTCTTAGGAATTGCTTATTATAATTAATTACTCCTTTCGTAATCATGTTTTTACATGTTTTCTGCGGAAGAGGCTTCAAAACAGTTAAAGAGATTCTTACCAATTTAAGCCATGTTTTGTCAATCTTAACCCTTTCCAACTAAAGACACTTTCTGACAACTTTTAAAAACATTGTGACAAAATGAGAAATTGCTCATAATGATGATCAATTTTCATTATTTTACCAAATGTTTTCAACTTTATTCAATACAGAGATTTTTCAGATTTTTGCCTAGATATTTTCAAAATCACCTGCTGCAGATTTGTTGTATGTACATGGGAAAGAGTTAAATAACATCATTATAATACAAAATCAGATCATTGAATTGATCATTAACTGACTAAATATGGCAAATTAGCATTTTTTTCCCTGAGGTTTATTTTCGTAAACAGCCGAGTGCAGGTCTGATAGATTATTTCAAAGCTGTATATAGAATCTTTGAAACTCATTTTACACCAATTAATTTTGATGTGTTTCCAACAGAGAGCATTGTGACAAAAGAAGAAATTGGTCATGATAAGATAATTCTTGGAATTGAGTTCCTGGCAAAAAAGATTTTTCTAAAATTTGAGCTATAGTGACCTTTTTTTCGACCCTGCATGACCCAGGTTCGAAACTGACTTGGATTTTATGAAAATTAATGTTCTGATGACTTTAGGGGTATTAATTAAAAAAATCTAAAAATTGCCCTTATGACATAGTTTTTTACGCCAAGTGAACCAGTTTGATAGTCTTAATGGAGATTGAAGTCTTGATGCACTTTTGTGAAGATTGGATGTTCAATGTGGCCTGTAGAGTGTTCACAAGGTAATTGTCATATAAATCATCACATACAGTACAAATACACTTTAACCCTTTCCCTCATATAGACGCTTTCTGACGCCTCTGCAGCAGACTGCTTTTTGTAATTTCTCCTTTTGTCACAATGTTTTCCACTTTTCGTCATACTGGTGATCCATTCAATCATAGAGATTTTCTACTTTTTGACAAAATATGTTCAAAGTCATCTGCTACAGAATTGTTGTATGAGGGAAAGGGTTAAGTTCTAAGTGAAACTTGCTGTCTGTCATTTCAACCCTATCATAGACAGATAGCAGGAAAGACTATAGGATTGATGGAAAACGCCAAACCAATATCCAATCTTCCTTTGGCAGATGATAATGAGCAATTTCTTCCTTTGCTACAATATCATTGATATAAATGCTTTCAAAGTCATCTACTATAAAATTGATGTATGTTGGAAAGGGCTTACATATCATTTTAGGTAAAATTTAATCAGCTACTGAATCTTTGATCATCAAATATGGTACATACTGGTTATTAATTTGTATAATGCCTCAAGCAACAATCAAAGTCCATTTAAATGATGTTCATAGTATGGTCATAGTTAGAATTAACTATATGATGAACTAAAAGCAGCGTACTCTTTGATCAGGATTTTAAAATAAAATAAATCCACAGCAGAAAACTAGAAAAGAAATGTACACAATCCATGATAGTCTCCCAACGGTAGATCAATGCCGGTAGGTAAACTAGCACAGAAGAAATGGCCTGGACAATGCCGGTAGGTACACTATCACAGAAGAAATGGCCTGGACAATCTTTTTAGTTCACATCCAATGTCCAAGATAGGGAATTTGGTAACTCGAGGCGTGAAAACAGATAGGTATAGGAACAAGCCTTTCCTTACAGGTCAGAGGTAAAGAACATAGTGACCAAATTTGGTACAAGACATGTGAACTGTCCAAGATGCATCCCCCAGGGGTAATACCATAGGGGAGATATGACCTGGAAAAGAGTTTTCTTTAAATGAGGTCATAGGTCAAATTGACACAGTGACTCCATGTTGTAACATGGGAGATATGGACTACGCAAGTTTTTCCTTTAAAAAGATCAGAAATGACAAGATCATAGCGGCCTAATGTTGGTACTATTGTCACAATACCTTCCCTGGAAGATGCATGTGCATACCAAATGGTAACTGTAAGTGAGAGGCGGTAGGAGATACGGTCTGGACAAGGTTGGGTGGAAGGAGGAAGCAGGGCTCTTAGGATAAGGGAAGTTAAAAATTGCATGTTCTAATATGGTTATTTGACCCATGAACCCTATGTTGTGGGTACTCAAAAGAACCCATAATGTAGGGTTTGCTTTAATAATAAGAGAGGAATTGTGGGCAAAATACCTGAATTGTACCTCTGATGGAAGTGTTATTTATAGTGTGTGTGTTTGTGTGTTCTTGAAGTGTTATGGCAACATTAGATTCAGGCCAGGCACCACTGTGGTAAGAGAAGATAGTGCTCATATTGAAGTACATAAGTTTTTAGTTTTTTTAGTTGAAGAAATCTCATAAGAGAATTAAGGCTTAGAGTCATGGAGACAAGGTAAATATTTCCTCCAACAGGGAACTAGATAGGAACCAATCATCAAACTAGAAACATTTCCATGATACTTTTAATTTCAAATAGAAATTGTAGTTGAAGATGTGTACATTTTCAAAATGTGCACTAAGGTCAAAAATATAAGTTTTACTTTTCTAGCCCATTATGAGCCATTTTATTCAACAAATCACAATTAATGGCTATATTATAGTACCATTGATGAAAGCGGGCCACCCAAGAAACTGTCCTTAACTTGAAATCAGACCAGTTCTTATGCAACTGAACTACCATGAGCTCTTAACCCTTTCCCACATACGACAATTCTGCAGCAGACGACTTTAATCATATTTTGTCAAAACAAAGAAAATCTCCATAATTGAATGGATGACCTATGACGAAAAGTGGAAAACATTGTGTCAAAAGGAGAAATTGCACGTTTTGTGCAATTT
>JAUELF010278373.1:0-10545 GCA_031471495.1 Clinocardium nuttallii | reverse complement strand
TAATTATAGAGATTTTCTATCTTTTGACAAAATATGTTCAAAGTCGTCTGCTGCAGAATTGTCGTATGAGGGAAAGAGTTGAAAACATTGTAAAAGTTGTCTGTCGGATGTGTCAGAAAGCATTGTCTGTCGGATGTGTCAGAAAGCATTTGGGCAAAACAACTTATCCGCTGCCTTGGAGGGGATGCTGCACATAATAATGCATGCATACCCATGCTACGCCTGAATATCAGAATTGGGACACCTGGGTGTCAGTTGACTGTGATAGTGGGAGATCTGTCATTTGAGATGATAAAAATAACTGAAAATAGGAGAATCCCAGGGGAAAATGGAGGTACTATAGGTAAGACAGTAAGACATGTCACTCGGCACAGATCTTTACCCTATGACTGCTGGAACCGGTTTTGTGACGCTTTTTCACCAGAGCGCCATCTGACCGGGCTCTATACTTTTATTTTCATATTCCTAGAATTGGATATGGACTCTTCTAAATTCATAAGCTGGACAAGTCCATTTACTTCTATGAGGAAAAGGGATAAGCTAATAAACAGTCAAACCTCATGATTCTGTGGTCACTGACAGCTGGTGCAAATGCTTCAAAAATGAAAATACATTTCAGAACCGTTGCCAACTCAACCAAAAACAAAATCAACAGGGTGCCAAAATAAGCTCTTGTGGGACAAAGCTAAAAATCTACCACAGTCACAATAACACAAATATTATTAGATTTCCTTTTATTAAAATTATCAAAAATCACTATTTTTATCTAGCACAAAAGGTGTACTTTAAATTTATACAATACATTAATGTTCAAGTCATGACTCCATCAAACAAATATGAGCATAGTAACAGAATGTATTTCTACACAAAAAATATATTATAATAAATACCTTCATAACATAGCATATTCAACAACAAGAGTTCATGCCATTCATATTACCAGAAACGTATAGATGTGCTACAATCCTATGGCATGCATACCGGTAGTTTTCGTTGTTTATAAACAAACACTGTTACCATTAAAGTATAACACCGAAATGTTTATTTATAAATATAGAAGGTAACGTTTTACCATCAGACCCTGGTATAGGTATAGTTTATACCAAAACCAAGTTGATATTTCTTTTATTCCCCCAACTATACCAAAACCAAGTTGATATTTCTTTTATTCTCCCAACTATACAAAAACCAAGTTGATATTTCTTTTATTCTCCAAACTATACCAAAACCAAGTTGATATTTCTTTTTATTCTCCCAGCTATACAAAAACCAAGTTGATATTTCCTTTATTCTCCCAACTATACCAAAACCTAGTTGATATTTCTTTACTCTCCTAACTTGTTTTAACTTTATAATGTTGGTTTTAACATACTGGTATTGAGCAGTTTAGTTTGTCCATGCCCCAAACCATTTTCCAATTTTAATAAAATAATTTGAGAAATGACCCATAAAAAAATATTGATAAAAGCTTGAGAAATATTCATGTACATTATGATCATTATGTAATATATAAATAGTCAATTTAACCCTTTCCCGCCTGCAGACGCATTTTGTTGCAATAGCAGCAGACGACTTTTGAAAACATTGTGGCCATAGGTGAAATTGCTCATGATGAACAATTTCCCCTTTGGTCACAATGTTTTCAACTTTATTTAACAATTAAGCCATCTTTTATGGAGATTTTTCACGTTTTTGTCACCATTTTTTCAAAGTCGTCTGCCGCAGATTTGTTGTATGTGGGAAAGGGTTAACACACAATCTGTTTAGGCCTCATCAGACAACTTGAAATAAACAGATTGTTCCTCTTTGTTCTCAAGTATGTTTTCTTTCCATTCAAGTGAAAGTTTTGCCTTTGAAAATGTTGTGAGTAAGGAACATTAACAATTACACTGAGTGATTTTCCTTTGTCTCATAATCATTTATAATCTGTATCCATCTTGGACTTGTATTTGTTAACCTTTATACATACACTTTCTGTTGCCTCTGCAGCAGATGACTTTTGAAAACATTGTGGCAAAAGGGAAACTTGCTCATAATGAGCAATTTCTCCTTTTCCCACAATGTTTTCAACTCTTTTCAATAATTAAATTTTAATTCTAGAGATATTCTATAATTTTGTCCAGATATTTTTAATGTAGTCTGCTGCAGATTTGTTGTAAGTGGGAAAGGGCTAAGATTTACTATACTTTTCATCAGATTTGTTGTATGTGGGAAAGGGCTAAGATTTACTATACTTTCCATCAGATTTGTTCTAAGCATACTACTCTTAATAAAGTATCATAACCCTCCTGCAGCAGACGACTTTTGAAAACATTGTGACACAAGATGAAATTGCTCAACACAAGCAATTTCTCCTTTTGCCACAATGTTTTCAACTTCTTACAGTAATTACACACACAATTATAGAGATTGTCCATCTTTTTTAGTAGACATTTTCAAAGTTGTCTGCTGGAGATTTTCTATACATGTGAAAGGGTTAATGGTTTTAAAAATGGTTACAAATATACATAATTATATTGCAATTTGATAGACAATATGAAAATTATGTGTTTAAAGGCACAGGCAAACAATATTGCTTGGGGGAAAATCAACTTTTGATATGGCCTTCATAGCTGAGATATACAGGTTAATTGTGATTTTCCTTAAAATTTCAAGATAATTTTTTTTATGAATGAACACCAAAATTAACATTTATTTGCAGTGAATGGTTTATCTACAAGTGAAAGTAATTATATCCAGAAAATTTACCTAAGTTTGAAGCAGTTGAAAATACATCTGCAGTAGAAGACCTTAGAACGGATGTTTGTATTGTAGAGTCAAATGAATTTTAGTACAGTAACAACAAATACTACCCCTTCTTTTTAAAATAAATAATAACTACTACCGATAATTAATCGATCCCTCAACTAAAAAAAATAATGAAAAAGTATGTATTGTGAAAATTGATTGATTGAGGACTTTAACCTTTTCCTTTATGTAGACGCATTTTGATGCATCTGCATCTGCAGCAGATGACTTTTGAAGACATTGTGACAAAAGAAGAATGAGCAATTTCTCCTTTTTGCCAAAATGTTTTCAAATCTTTTTAATAATTTAACTCTCATTTATGGAGTTTTTTCAGGTTTTAGTATGTATAGGTTTTCAAAGTTGTCTGCTGCAGATTTGCTGTATGTGGGAAAGGGGGATTCAATACATCATTTGGTTCACTACAATTGATAAACATGGTGCTTTCATGAATGTTCGAGACTTGGTTTATACAGAGACTGCTCAATACAACATTTCACCTTGTATACCCAATTCAGAGTGCAGTGGACCGAATGATGTATTCCATTAAGTAAGCTATCAATAAATTTTCAAAATACATTCTAGAATTCAAAGACAATATCCCTTCTAGTAAATAAAATCTATGAATATTCATAATACATGTATACTGGTACTGAACCTGTAACCTCCCCTTTTCCTTCATGCAAACATATTTTGACCCATCTACAGCAGATGATCTATGATAACATTTTGGCCAAAAGAAGAAATTGATCTTAATAATCAGTGTCTCCTTTTGCTACAATTTTCTCAATAATAATACTTTCATTTACAGAGAATTTACAGTTTTTTACATTCCTGTATGTAATTTATGAGTTGTTTCCTGCAGATTTATTTGATCATGGAAAGGATTAACTAAATTCAATGATTTATATATCATTATGAATATGGAGTCAATGTAATGACTGTCCAATCACATTTTAAGAAACATTTACAAATACTGTGTTCAAACATCAATTACGAATAAAATTTCGCGTAATAATTTATTAGTAAATTTTTGAACTACATGTATGTAATTATGTAGTAGGTGACTTGAAAATACAGGTCATTCGGACTGGAAGAGAATTTTTCTGAAAATTTAAGCTTTTCTAAGAATTAAACAAAGAATAACCTATCATAAATTCTAACTTTTCCCACATACAGACAGTTTGGAATTTTTCATACAACAAATCTGCAGCTGACAACTTAAAACATATAATAATCAAATAGAGTTGAAAACATTGGGGCAAAACTTGTCTGCTACAAATGCATCAGAATGTGTCTTCATGTGGAAATGGGTTAGCCCTTTACCAGATATATAGATTTAAATATAATAAAATTTATATGCTTATAAAAAATTGTATATGAGGTTCTAATTCTCCATTCCAAAAATGATTTCTACGTTTTACATTAGTTAAAAACTTACATTCATTTTAAGGAGACATACTTGTCCTTGATTTGGGCCAATTTATTTCTCTCGTTATTCATACAATGTGCTAATACTGTTTATGAGACTGTCCATGGAGTAACAAGTTGGCATTTCTGAACAGCATAGGTTCATCTGCTTGCTCTACAGAATTTACATAAATAAACTGAAGTTTCTTACAAGCTTGCGTAAGTTAACATGTCAACAGTGCAGATCTTGATCAGACAGTACAGATGCACAGGCTGATCTGGATCTACAGTTCACAAAAGCCAACTTGTACCTTTTCCATTAGACGGGCTTGAAATTATCTGCCAGAATGTGGACTACGATCAGTTCATCCTTCGATCAACTAATCATTTAGGCATTATATGATACTGAATTGTATTTTTGACTAATGGTTGAAAATGAGAAGTCAATTAACCTTCCATTAGCTGTAAGGAAATTTGTTATGATAAAATAGTTGAGCCTCGACACAGAAAAATAGACATTTATAAATGGTGAGATTCAGATCAGCTTGTACAAAGGGGTTAGTCAGGATGCAGAATCTACACTGCTTTTATCCCGCTTATAGACATTAACCACTTCCCTCATGTAGGAGAATCTGCATCTTCGCTAGCCAAGGCTACTTTGTACATTTGCATACCCATAAGTAATTATAGTAATGTAATGGACAAATTACCCTTGGCATGTGAAGATGGAGAATCGGAGACAGATGACTATTGAAAACACTGTGGCAAATGAGCAATTTTTCCTTTTGCCACAATGTTTTTCAACTCCATTCAAAAATTAAACTTTTATTAATATTCCTTTCCCACATATAGATGCTTTCCTGAGCCTCTGCAGCAGACGGTTTTTTGAAAGCATGGCGACAAAAGAAGAAACTGCTCAAAACAAGCAATTTTTCCTTTTTGTCACAATGTTATCAACTCTTTTCAATTTTAATTTCAGAGATTTTCAATCATTTTTTCTAAATGTTTTCAAAGACGTCTGCTGCAGAACTATTGTATGTGGGAAAGGGTTAATGGAGAACATTGATATATAAGCCTAGATGTTTTCAAAGTCATCTGCTGCAGATTTGTTGCATGCTGGAATAGGTTAAAAATCTTCATTTTAGACTGTATGAGAATGTAAGGTGATCTTCAGCTACACAAGGGAAGGAAATATCAAAAGGCCCATTTTCCTTGGTTGAAGCATTTCATTACAAAACAGAAATATTGACCTACAAAAAAATCATGTGTGTGTCTCTTATTGGGTGCATGATTTTTGTGACATCCGTTAAAAAATTAAATGTTTAAATTTATCTATTGGGACTGTCGGATTACAATAATCAAATGAAAAACAACAAATATATCAAAATAAAAAATACTAAATGAGACAGTTTTATAATAAAATAAAAGAATCGAAAATTACTAATAGAGCCATGATGGCCCTGGATCACTCACCTGAGTTATGCAATGTAATTTGACATGCAAACCGATTGGCAATCAAAAAACCTCATATGGCCCTCAGGTAATCCAATATTAGAATGTCTAATTAAGTACCCTGGTTTTTAACTGGATTGCCCAAATTTGAAGTGAGCCTAGTTATCAACAAGACAAACATTTTGACAAAGTTTCATCATGCTCAAGTCAGAAATAAAGCCTCTAGAGTATTCACTAAATTTTAATTTTGGCCTAAGTTACCATATTTTTGACCGGACCTGACACATACTTACACTTAGTGTAGACATACAATCTAAGTCTCAGCTTTCTTGAGTCAAAGACGCAGCCGTCTCTAGTGTGTCCACCAGGTTTGTTTAAATTAAGCCACCTGACCTAGTTTTTAACCAGACATGACCTATATTAAAACTTAGCCTTTTATTTCATCGTTCTGAAGCATTCACAAGATTTTTCTCAAATTTCATCCAGTGACCTAGTTTTTGACCTAATATCAGCATATTCAACCTAGATCTAGAAATCATCAAGAAATACATTCTGACAAAGTTTCAACATGCTCATGTCAAAACTGAGGTGTCTAAAGTGTTAAATGATATTTCTGAAATTGAACGAGTGACCTAATCTTTGACCAGACATGCAAACTTAGACTAGGTATCATCAAGACAAACATTCTGACTATGTTCCAACGTGCTTAAATTTAAAATGCAGCTTCCAGAGTGTGAACACATTTTTTTTCTCAATTTTGACCTTGTAACCTAGTTTTTGACCCACATGACTCGGCATCAAACTTGGCCAAGATCATGCAGAGATGTTCTGATAAACTTTCATGAAGATTGAATGCAAAATGTGGCCTGTAGTGGGTTAACAGGGTAATTATTGGTGACACACAACAGACAAAAGGTTATCTCAAAAGTTCACATTGAGCTAAAAATGAAAAAAAGATATGTCTGTAATAAATAAACTTGTAAAACACAAATATCTAGTACAAGAAAATATCACAGCCATGTATTTGACGTACAAAGATATGAATGAATGCATAATCTTAATTTACAAAATGGACTCTTCCATCAAATATTCATACAAAAAAGTTAAATATATGTTTGCATGAAAATAATGAATCACTTACTGATTGATATGTGTTTAACACCATTTTCAACAGTATTTCAGTCATAATCGAAATGGTTCACCTAACATGTTCTTCCTGGCTTTCTCACAACTGTATAAGACAATTCATTTACTTTAGCTCTATATAGTGTTAAACAAAAGTGACCTATAGGCACTACGCGGCCGGTTGTTTATATTGTTTGATGTTTGTATTTGTATAATATTTATCCTCTGCAATGAAGAATTTAACCCTTTCCCACTTGTAGACGCTTATAGACGCTTCTGCAGCAGACAACTTTTGAAAACATTGTGGCAAAGAAGAAATTGCTCATATTGAATAATTTCTCATTTTGTCACAATATTTTCAACTCCATTCAATTATTTTACTTTCATTTCCATAGACTTTCCTCATTTTTGACAAGATCTTTTCAAAGTCATCTGCTGTAGAGTTGTTGTATGTGGGAAAGGGTTAAGATACCACTAGACTGGGTTAATCTTGCATAAATGGATCTCTACAATAAAGTTTCTAACAAGATAACTACATTGAAGACCATTTAACACCTTTGCCACTTGCAGATTCATTTTACAGCAACTGCAGCAGGTGACTTTTACCACAATGTTTTCAAAGGTTGTCAGCTGCAGATGGTAGATTGTCTGCAAATGGGTAAGAACAAAAATCCTTTAATTCAAAAACTTTTGTATAATTTTGGGTAGATCGCCTTTCAACTTTGGTCTCAAAACTTAAATTAAATCATACATTCGACATCTAATTGAATATTTTTTATTTGATTTATACTGTGAATATTAAGGTTTCAAAGCATATTTCCAAAAATACTTAAATCATAACAGTAACATAGTATTGTTGCATTCATCAAATCAAACAAAGTAAATAACAAGTAAGGTAAACTGTAGGGTGGGGACAGGGAATTACATAAAACATACTTTAACATGCCTTACATTTGGACTAAACATGGTATCATTTTCAATGCACTTCTATTGATCAATAAGAACATCTAAACAAACCTTAACCCTTTCCCTCATATAGACGCTTGATGACGCCTCTGCAGCAGACGGCTTTTTGAAAACATAGTGACAAAAGAAGAAATTGCACAAAACGTGCAATTTCTCATTTTGACACAATGTTTTCCACTTTTAGTCATAGGTTAACAATTCAATTATAGAGATTTTCCATCTTTTGACAAAAACTTTTCAAAGTCGTCTGCTGCAGAATTGTTGTATGAGGGAAAGGGTTAAAGCATCTCCAGCAGACGACTTATGAAAACATTGTGGCAAAAGGAGAAATTCATCATTGTTATGAGCAATAAAAGACCATTTGCTACAATGTTTGCAACTCTATTCAATAACTTTGCATTCACTTATGCAGATTTTTTATCTGTTAGGCAATATCTTTTCAAAGTTCTCAGCTGCAGACCCATTGGTTGTGGGGAATATGGCTAATGACAACACCAAAAATCCTGATAAAACGTCACAGATTAAGAAATAAATTCTGAACAAAAAATGGTCTTGACTAAAATGTAAGTCTATTTTGGTCTAGGTTAAACTGGTTTTATCACTTTGATGTAGATTGGAAAGGTCAGAATAAAATTCCAAAATATTTCACTGTGTCATATGAAGCCCAAAACCCAGAATTGAAATCAAATTTTACTGGACAGCTCTAAAAACTGGTAAGGCCTGAATAGAAATTAAAATTGGTTCAACCTCAAGAACTGCAATGATCAGAATAAATATATAATTTGATTTTTATAAGAATGGGCAAAACCAGAATAGAAATACAATTTGGAGAGACCATTCCACTAACAAACAACGGTAGATTAGAAGTCAATTTTGTTGTAATCTCCCGGTAGTGTTAACGGCCAAAATAGAATTCCATATTGGTGTTGACAGCTTCCAGAACTGTCAAGGTCAGAATAGAAATCCCTTTTGGTGACGACAGCTCCCAAAAATCACACAGCCAACCAAAACATTTACTCAGTATTAGCAATTTGCCACAAGGTTTTCAAATGCTAATCGACTGTTGAAAATGAGTCAAAATGCTTCTGCATGTGGGAAAGGGGACTTTTATACACAAAGAAAGGAATGGTAACTTTTGCCCAATTTTCCATATTCAAAGAGTGTTTAAACCTTTCCATCACAGAACCCATTTGTAGCAGATGACATTCAAAACCGTGTTGCAAAAAAAGGAATTGCTCATAAATAACGATTTCTCCTTTTGCTCCTATTTTTTGCTGTTTTAGTCTAGTCAATAATCCTGCTTTCATTGATAGAGATTTGCAATACTAATTGCTAGATGTGTTAAAAGTCGTCTACTGCAATTTTGTTTTATGTGTGAAAGGGTTACAATTTAAACTCAAAAGATAAATGTTTTCAGCATCTTTTTAATGATCAGTTTCTTGCAAAATGGAATGATTGATTGGAGTTTAATGCAATTTTCAACAATTTTCAAGTCATATCACAATGGGTTCACCTACCTGTGTTTCCTGGTTTTCTCAAACCTGTACTCCACATAACAAGTCTTTCCTAGCAACTGGCTGCTTTTCAACATAGACTGTTAACTTAGCCCATAGAGGAAAGACGAAAGAGGCTTACCGCATCAACTTTTGACAAAATTTATGCCAGAAGTCAGAATGAATGTTGGCCAAGCTCATATTAATCTCGCAACCAGTTTGTTCATCAACAGCTCACTAACTGAGCAATCAGAGCTTGGTACTTTGTTGTAAATACAAACAGTTGAACAGACAGGCGGGCCGGTGTGTAACCTGGCCAAAACCTTATAGATCTGACTTCATTTTGAAGAACCATAGATGTAACGTCAGAAGAAAATTTAGCTGCTGTTGAAAGACAGCATAGCTGGCCAAGACTTTGAAATCATCTGGGCAAAATTATGAATATAGTTTGATAATTAGATGTACAATATAGATGTTTGATTACAATATAGATGTTTGATTACAATATTGTGGCAAAATTAGAATTTGCTCATGATCATAATAAACAAATTATCTTTTCGCCACAATTTTTCCAAACGCATCTGCAAACAGAAGGTTAAAAGAGGGCATCCAGAAAGAGTCATTTTCCTTCAACCCATACAGCAGATTGCTTTTAGAAAACATTTTAAATAGGACGAATCACGGAGAGCAATTGCTGCTTTTCCAACAAAGTTTTCAACACTTTTCCAAAATTATATGTGCAATTCTTCAGATGCTGCAAACTTGGTACCCTGTGCAGACGACTAAAAAATATATTGTTATAAATGATTAAACAATGACTAAAGGTCACAAGTAGTAAGTAAGTAAGTAAGCACAACACATCACTGTTAGATAACTAAATAATAAGACAACAAGAGAACATAAATTACTCATTAATGGAGGATGTTTTTAGTTATAATACAACATCTAAATGTTAGCCTTGAAGCATTTTATACATAAACATTCTGATTATTATATTTGATATAAATTTAAATTTAAATTTGGCAAAACAAGCAAATCGGTGGACCGATCCCTACCATTTTAAGGGACAACCGCATCTGGTGTTCCACAAGTAATCAATGAGTAAGACAGGGTTACATTTCCTGCATCTTGGTTAATATTGCTTTAGAGGGTGACCGCCTTGGTGGCGTAGTGGTAGAGCATCCGCCTCATGAACGGGAGGTCACTGGTTCAATCCCTGGTTGGGTCATACCAAAGACTTTAACCCTTTCCCTCATACGACAATTCTGCAGCAGACGACTTTGAACATATTCTGTCAAAACATAGAAAATCTCCA
>JAUELF010278362.1:0-10546 GCA_031471495.1 Clinocardium nuttallii | reverse complement strand
ACCTGTAACATTTGTGTCCTTTGTTCAAGATACGATTCAAATAATTTCAAAGTGAGAGGTGAAAAGTGATATAGTTTAAAAGGAAATGAATAAAAGAACATTGAACCGTTTGTGTGAACAAATCAGTCTAACGTAATAAACCGATATTGAGGAAAATGCATTTATGTTGTTATTCCCTGGGCTTTCGGAATAATTAAGTAATCGAAAAATTGACAATAGGATTCTGATCACAATGTACTGAACCACATACTGGTCTATGTTTTTGTTCGTACCTTTTCTCCCTCGTTAATTCATTCTATTTTCAAAGTTACTTCCGGTCTACTCAGGTAAGTATTCGTCCCCAACAACTTAACGAAGTAATCATTTTCTGACATCAGATATGATTCAAAATATGTGCCTGCCCCCATGCATTTACAATCAGGAACTACTCTGTGAGTCACCTCTGTGTAAAATCATTGTTGATCTTCGGTAGTTCGTTTTTTTAATAACTGTTCAAAAAATGTACACGGAAACAATATTATACAGAATGTACAGTGAAATGCAGCGTCTGAATTGGAGTTTCTAGAAAACCTGACAAGCAGTACACAATACATACAACGAATTTAAACTGGATATTTTATTTTTAGAAATAAACGTTATATATTATAAATTCCTGTAAAATCAAAATGAATTGTTCCTTCAATATATAGCCTTAGTTACCAATTAAATTAAGTCTGGATTGTTTACAATTGCGCGATGGACAATTGTAGAATATATATGACAAAGCCACTTTTACATTCTGAGATGTGTATATATATGTATGTGTATGTAGGATATATGTACATGTGTCGGTAATTAAAAATGTGTACATGTGTTTACATAATACAGAAATGAAGAGACATGTTTTATTTCTTTAAAAAAAACACCTAAACAAAGCCTATACATTTGATATTTTGGAAGCACATGCTGAACCGGTTGAAAAGGTTGACGTGTAACTTGACTCAATAATGAAGTTTATTTGAAATACTGTTTTTATCCTGTGAAATCTTGAAATCCCTAATGGGAAACTGGGTATCTTATTTCTGATTGAAATATCGAAACTGTTTAATTTTCATTTCCAAAGTAATTTCCAGAGAAGCAAAATACATTAGATTAAAGAATATTTACGAGAAAATCCGATTAATTCCAATACGTGATTTGACGTATTTCTTTCTTCTTTTTTAACCATGGAAAACAAACATCAGATACATAACGTATAACCCACAAAGTGCATAGTTTGGCGCACTGGTACGTCCCGGATGATTGTTCGCGAGAATCCTTGTCAAGCCGGGAAGACAACCACGGCGGCGGCACCGAAAAAGTTCGGGATGATCCGTAATTAACCCTGTTGTTCTAGTCTGGATTACCTGCCCCTATCACAATGTAATATTTGTAATATAGTACGCAGGGACTACCTTTTGTTCCGGCTCGATCCGGCAGTACGTCCCGGATGTTTTGAAATGTTAATTACAACCGGGAGACACCGGTACCAATATTTAGAGGCATGTCCGGCACAATACTGGTGCAGGGCCAGGTCTCTACCATGGTAGGCCGTGTAGGTCCATGGTAATCTGCCCTTGCCCAAGTTGAAATACTACCGGGTTACCAATGGAGGCAACCGATGTGTCATTTGGACTCCACCGGTGCATGGCCGGGGCTATACCGGGTTGGACCGTCGGACACCGGGACACGACATGAGTAACACCGGGTTAGACGGGAAACGACGCGACACAGTAAAAAACGTGCAAAAACCGAAAACTTACCGGGGTAATCCGATAGCAAACGGGGACATCCGGCTTCTAAACCGGGACAACGACGGAAATGTGAAAATGAAATTACTATTCTGCAAGAATGTCTCAGATGATCATGGTATACCGCGTATGTTTCACCAGAAGATACCGGGACCAGAACCGGGAGGATGAGAATGGGTCTTAAGCCTAAATGACTTCAAAGTCATAATTTGTACTTTTGTGAATTTGGAGACGGGTTAAGGAATGTGTGAATGATACGGCTTCGCGGTCGTTGGTCGTGGAATTTGGTTTCCCAGTGTCCGATCGCGGTTAAATTGATTGTATAGAGGAGAAACGAGCAGCGTGAACAAAGATTATATTGTATTCCTGTGTGTCCAAAGGTTGTTTCTAAGTAACACAAGTTAGAGAAATGGTTTAACATTCCGACAGCTTCGGTAGTAAATCTAAATTGTATTCCTTTGAATTATCATTATGGGGTTTTCTGTGAATTATTATGGAAATAAAGAAATATTTCAGAGATTCTGAGAGCACTTTCTAAACGTCGATAACACAATTCGTTGAACATATTTCCAACAAGTTGATCCTAGAGGCACTATGTTGCTCATCTTAAAACTGAAAGGTCAATAGATTAGCCGAAGGAAATAGTATCTACAGGTCGAAAACGTACCAAATTATAAAATGGACTTGTCCATTTTTGCAATTGAAAGAGATCAAACCTAATTTTAGGAGTATCACTATAAAAAATATTAAGTAACAAAGAGTTGATCAGATCGCGCGGTTGCGACGGCTGTCCTTGCTATATACTGGTGACACACAAGTCACAAACACGATTCAAGTCGTCAAACGGTTAAAGTCATATGTGTAGGTAGTTTTTCATAAACCCTTTCCACAAATCAAATGCGTTTTTGACGGCTCTGCAACAATATATCTTTTGAAATCCTTTTGGAAAGGAACGAGTCAGTTATGTCAGCATTATGAACCCTTTTGTCGAGAAGTGTTTGTAATGAAACAGCCTTTTATAACCAAATTATACATTGGCGACACGTCATGGAAAACACAATTATCGCGGCCTCAAATTAACCCTTTCCCACATACAACAATTATGCAGCAGACGATTTTGGAACTACGTAAACAAAAACCTTGAAAATCTTCATAAAAGAAAGCTTATTGTTAAAAAGAATTAAAAACATTGTAGCCAAGAAATTGCGCATAATGCTGCAAAGGCGTCTGCTGTAAAGGCGTCAAAAAGCGTATATATGTGACCAAGGGTTAAAATACGATGCTGTCAGATCAGATGGCAACACAGCCGAATCAGATCAGGATCTTCTATGTTAGCATCCAAGATGTTTACTTATTCACGTGGCACAATAGATCTACAGAAATGTCACAAAATCTAAATATCATAAGGTATGTTTTCGTACGGCGTATTCATCGCCTCTGTCACCAGTCGGTAATCTGAGAGGGTTCTATTAAGTCTGACAGGAGCATGTTTCCATTACGATGAAATCTAATTGATCCAGCTTGCACCACTCTGGGATTACAACTCGTTGCCTTACAGCATGTTCATCATCGTCGGGTTACCGGGGGATATTTATTTCTTCAGCGCATTAGACATAGAAATAAGGGACATGGTGAATGTAGAACCTTTTCCAAGTTACGGACGCAATTTGACGTATCCACAGTTGAAAACAGTTTTGAAAAAAGTAGAAATAGCGTATTATGAACACTTTTTCCTTGTATCACAATGTTGTTTCAACTCTTATCAATCATGAATTATACTTTTAATAGTAGAGTAAATCCAAACTTTTCAAGAGTTGTCTTCAAAGTCAACTACTTTACATTTGTTGCATGTGGTAAAGGGTTAATCGAAACTCATCGACTGAACTCGTCAACTCGGTCATTGTTCATGAATACACCACTAGGTGTAGTAATTCGTTTTCGTAGCATGTACAATGCACTTAAAAATAGTCCCTCATACTTGGAAAGATAAGGAAAGATCTACATGCAAAAGTCGATGAAAACTGACGCAGTGATGTTGCTGAGGTGGTTTGAGTTATGTTTTATTTAAAAGGTGTGCTGGGTGGTAGAAGGGGTTAAATGAGAAAGAGAGTGAGGGGTGTTGGGATGGGGTGGAAAGAGAGTATCGGAGACATTTATGTGGGTTGACAACTTAGAATATATCGCCTGTACCAAACCTCTGGGTTATTACATTTAACTCCTGCTTTCGATACATTTAAAATGATCATTTGTGTAAAGGAGGATCACATGGTCAAGACCCATGGAAGGCGACATTCGGGCTCCTCTTAGTCTCATCAGCCATTGTTATCCGAAATGTAGTCGTAAAACATCATGCAAGCCTCGACCGTATACGTATGCAATTGGACCGTGATTTATTAGCAGACAGCGATCGTAGTCTTTTTACACGAAAACTAGCCTTTGTGAATATATGATAATATTGATAAAGTTAAAAAAAAGACAGTGTCATTCGAATGTTATACCATAATAGAGAATGTTTATTTGGAACAATTCCAGTTCTATGTTCCCTATTTAGGGATGAATATGTGTGGTTATGGGATTTATTTTGTTTAAACCATATTGTCATTATTACTGAAATGTAAAAACAGATATATAGAAAACTCAAACACGCAACGTAATAAATAACCGAGTAATATAACATGATAAGAAATAGTTCTACACTAACTGACTTTGGCAAACGTCAAACAAATGGCCTAGTCCCAAATGGCGTCGTCAAAAAGTCTCGTCATTCCCTCAAATTCCCTGCCAAATCATACGTTGTCAGTGACAATACAAAAGCATAATGTGTCGTATATACTAACAGAAGATGTGTTGCACTGCCGTTTTACATCGCATTAATGTACATACACGTCGTATATACTAACAGAAGATGTGTTGCACTGCCGTTTTACATCGCATTAATGTACATACACGCGAATCAAATAGTACTGCATTTCTAGAATTCTGAAGTCAAGTACATAAAGAGATATAATTATCGTATTGTTAAATAAAGGGTAAATGGTTGTTTGAGCCTGTGTGTGCACATAATCTGCCCCGAGCCATATCTGTTCTTGTATTCAACTACACGTTTTTATTCAGCCGTATTTTATAAATAACATCTTTTTTGTTGTTTTACAAGGAAAATTATTTTAAATTATAGGGCATGTTTTGTGGATTGCATAACGTCAATCGAAAACAGAAACTATTCTCACAGGAAAGAAACTGAATAACAGAAATTCCCAGGGCATACTAAAAAACATTGTTATTGGAAGCCTATGTAGGTTTTTGTGTAATATCGTCGTAAAACAACATCCTGAAATGACTTACTATCCTCGGTACAACATGATTTAGTAAACACATATATTAAGCTTATGACCAATTCGATCGTATTCGATCAAATGCTTGGGCTGTAGGACAAAGACCACCTTGTCTTGATTGTGAACTCCTTCACTGATATAATTGCTTTAACTTTTACTATGCATAAAGGTATTTGAATCTTTTTGCTAGACGAGAAAACCACATTGAATGTGACGAGCGGTTCTTGGTACATTAAACTTCAACGTATAAGGTCTCCTGCCTTTATTTGTTGTTTAGATACGGAAAAAGATACTAAACTTTGTGTTTTGTAAGACTCGTATAGATATGTTATACTACTGTGTCTATATTTCATGTTGCCATGTACACATGAGCTGAGATTAGACTGAATAAAACTTGAAAACTTGATACTTGAAGCTCAGTCTGGTCAATTTTGTTCTCGTCCACCATTTAATCGTTAAGTCTCTAAAGAGTGTTTATGACACATAAATGTCGATCATAATAATAAAGGATTTAGAAATAAAACAAGGGTATATTGTCAAATGGCGTGACTATCAAAATAGTGTTCTTCATTAAACCTGGGCGACATAAAGCTTTAACGTGAAACAGGTAACACCAAAATGACATTAAAACTAAAGCAATAAATTGTGTATTTTTAATGACATCGACCGTAGTGTTTTCCAGGGTTTTATATTGACAATAGCAGTGAGGTAGATAGAAAATGTTTAGAAGTTTGTTAACCTTTTATCCCTTTCCAAACGCGCTCACTTTCTTTACGTGCTAGAATCAGGGGACAAGTGTCTTTTTTAAATGAGGAACAAAAGAGAAATGTAAACATTTAACATTAAAAAACTATTCCAAGACAAAACACAATGCCATAAGCTTTATCACCTGTTAAACACAAAACATAATCATAACATAAGTGTAAAAGGGAATCTATTGGGGGTCCTCAGCGATTTTTTTTTAATTTGGTCGGTCAATACTTTAATCAACTATCTTTAATTTGTACGATTTATTTTTCCGTTTAAGGCCATTATTTTGTAGATATTGGTGTTTAAAATGAATGGGGTAAATTGCCATTGGAGAACTGTTCAAACTTAAAAATGTTTTGTTTTTTAATCGGATGTGCAATTCTGTATAACTTGGTACCAAATTAAAGATACTGTATCAATACACAATATGTAGAGAACATCGCTGATGGCACTAACAGGCCACTATCGGCAGTTATCTTTTTATCAGTATTATTTGTATGTTACCATACTACAATGATACCCGGGTATATTCAAGTCGTTAACCCTTTCTAACATACAATCAATCGGCAGCAGACGACTTTGAAAACATCTGCACACACATGTGAAAAATCTCTGTAAGTGAAAGTATAATTGTTGAACAAAAATTGAAACCTTTTAACATAAGGATAAATTGCTATTTGTGTCACAACACTTTCAAAACCCGTCTGCCGCAGAGAATCAAATGCGTCCAAATGCGGGACAAGTTTAAAACAATATTTAATTAATATCAAACTCGAGCAAGCACTAACTCGAATACATAGTTGAACTCGTACCATTTCCTGGAACAGATCTGTCTCGAGACCCAATGCATAATAATTTAATTGATAACAAGTCTCTTGACAACAGCAAAAAACAAATTCAGTTATTTGTGAATTACGTGAATATCCAGCGGCCAATGATTGATGGAGACATTGAGAAGTCGCTAGACTTTATTTTGATAACAGATAGTGTTACTTTAGGAAAAGGATGATTTAACGTTGGTTGAAAAGCCAGACATCTATCTTTGCATGTTTGGTAGTACTTTCTTTACGTCAAGGAAGTGGTCAGCACTAAGTCACCTGAGTTTACTTCATAGGTGAAAACTCTCCGAACGATGAGGGCCCGAACCCACATGACAACTATAGCCTGTCGCTCTAACAGCTGGGCTTACTGGATGATCACTATATCAAGTCACACTCCTCTACCGTGTTGGTGTAAGGCACGACATCATACTTTCACGAGAAGTGCTACATGCACACTTCAAGCGCAATCCAGTAAACAAAATGTATCATTGGCAATAAGTTCAAGGGAATCAAAAGTCCAGACAGAAACATATTATTGAGCCGTCCCGCGAGAAAACCAACATTATGACATCTGCGTAATGTATCGACCAGATCAGCCTGCGCTGTCCGCGCAGGCTGATCCGGGCCGACACATTCCGCCTTCTCAAGAGGATAGAGGTATTGAGCCAGAAAATCCACAGGAGGCGAAAGGTGTCTGTCCGGATTAGCGTGCGCGGCATTTCTAGGCTGATCCGGGTCGACACTTTACGCAGATTTCACAATGTTGGTTTTCTCGCGGGAGGGCTCATATCCATCTTTTCTCAGTGTTTTTGTCTTTACTTTGTGACATGAATGAAGCAAGACTCATAATTAGTTTCGCGAGAATCCAAACTTCAGCATGTTTTAACCCTTTCCCACGCGCAGAAAATGTTTAACGCATCTGCTGACGGATTTAAACACATTACGGCATAGGGAGATTATCCTCATAATGAGAGATATATCATTTTGCTACATTGTTTTCAACTGTTATCCTTAGAATAACATTTTGAGTGTAGCGGAGATTTGCCATATATACATGTCAAGATGTCTTCAAAGTTGTCTGCTAAAGATTTATCTTATGTGGGAAAGGGTTAATAATAAAACGCGATATTGATCATAAGCTTCTTGAATAGGTGTGTCATTGCGGCATGTGAAGACTATGATCATAGTGTACAGTCCGATCTTGGCTTTTCCACTGGACCTGTATTGACCAATCATTATATACATTCTAACTTAAAATATGTTGAATTTTATCTTTTTCAAAATTAGACAATTGTTCGGATAAACGGTTTAGCCATTTAGAAATTTTGTCACTTTTACAAATTTACAATTAGAAAAAAACGGTGGAACCTATGTATAGAGACCACCCATGGGAACACATCAACGTGGTCTTTGTTCACAGGTGGTCTTTAATTGGAGAGTCATTTATACAGGAAATGAGTGATTTTGAAACTAAAAGTGTAGTGGCAATGGACAGGGAGGGAATGACAATTTCAAGGTTGTATGTATTACAGGTTTTACTGTAGGTTATTATTATGAATGTTTGTGAACTGTGGATTCTGATTGCGAATTTTCGATGATCGATTTTCCAACGACGTGAACCTAAAATTACCAATCGATTAGCTGGTAAACGTTCGAGAAGACAATAAAACTGCCTTAAACATTTATGTCAGTACATTAGGACTGAAGTGTAAACGTTATCATTTCCGGACAGTTTAGGTTAGGTGCTTGTCCATCTGGTCAGTCTTATCAGAATCTTCACAATATGGCAGAACATACGTGAACAGTGTAGAACTTGATCAGACTGTGTACACCGTGTATCTTTTACCATGGACGGGCGTATTGTGTATGAATACTCGGACATGTAGTAGCTATACAATCCAGTCTTTACATTTGATAGTAATCTTTCAATAATTTTCATTTAACATTTAACAACAAATATTAATTATACATTTTTATTTGTTAAATTATCTTCAGACATAATGTGTGCGAGATTAACTGTGCTGTTGTTATACAAGTAAATCTACGCGTTAAACCAAAGTAAATGAACGAAGGCAATGCAGACGACATACATCGAACTAGTTAGTTAAACCTACACGTGTACGCACTTTGATGCACCTACAGCAGACGAATTTTGAAAACATTGTGGCAAAAGATGAAATTCCTCATAATGTCATCAACTATATTCAAAAATAATGTGTTCAAAGTAGTCTGCGGCACATTCGTTGTATGTGGGACAGGTTTAAATGCAGACGACACAAATCGTACTCGTCAAGTTTTAATAGTTGAATTAAGAACACCTTACCAGTCGAATATCAATACATCCTTACAGTGCACTGTGTTTTCCTCAAATAAAGACGGCCTAACTAACGACTACAAAAATACTTAAATTATGAAATATTAACGTAGGTTGGTCATGGTTGACTGAATTACCATCCCTTTTCTTTCTCTTTATCTTCAACCACGGTAAGTACGCGTATTAACTCTTTATTCCCACATACGGTTAATCTACGACTTTACAGACAGTTGGGGGGAATTACAAACAATACTTAATTTATGAAAAATTAAAGTTAGATTGGTCATGGTTGACTAGATTACTGTCCATTTTCTTTCTCTTTGTCCTCACCCACGGTAAGTACGCGTATTAACCATTTTTCCCACATACGACAAATATGTTAGTTTTTGTCTTTAGTTTGTATGGTATTTTACTCCCCTTTTAACCCAGTCGCGGCAATTCGGTCATGGTGGAGTGCCCTTGGGCAAGGCACATTTTCTAGCCTAGTACTGGTTTGTTTACCCAGGGATCACGAATAATTAAATTTAATTGCGCGCTAAATGACCTTAGCTGTCGATGCGCCATAAAACAATATACATTCATTCCTATGCATTTGCAGAAGACGAATTTTGAAAACGAGTATTTCTCCTTTACCAATTATGTTTTCCTTTATCCCCAGTATTTATACAATTGTATATATATGGTTTCAAAGTCGCCTGCTACAAATTTGCTGTATGTGGAAAACGGTTAGGTTTAGGCATTAAAACTAGAGATGTCCCGATGTATTGACTAAAGTTTTCACAATCGTTTTATTTTTATTTATGGCGTTTGTCCATTGATCAACCTATACGTTTTTATTTTCTTATATAACAGGAAGAAGTATTAAGACTGAAGTTACGACCTTGAAATAGGAATAGACATGCCAGACGAATCTCAACTTTTATTCATAAAATAATTTAAAGGAAACTCAATTATTTATTGATCGAAACAGAGCGTCAATGGTATATTGAAAAAAATGGCTTTTATGTAGCCACAATGCTTGGTAAGATACACTTTAAAATGGCACTCCTGTCGGCATTTTATTTTTTATTTTATTCTTTTATTCAAGTTTCGTGCATGTTCAATCATATGTTTATACTTGCAATACGAGAATATGAGCCGTGTCGCGAGAAAACCAACATTACGGACTCTGCGTAAACTATCGACCCAGATCAGCCTAAGCATGTCGCGCAGGCTAGCCCAGACAGACACGTTCTCCTCGTGTGGATTTTCTGTTTCAGGAATAATTACTCTATACCTATGTCCCCCTGAGACGGAATGTGTCGGCACGGATCAGTCTGCGCGGATAGCGCAGGCTGGTCTTGGTCGATACATTACGCAGATGCCATTATGTTGGTTTTCTCGCGGGACGGCTCATATTGATTATATCTATTCCACATACAGACGCTTTCTTACGCCTCTACAAAAGACGATAGTTTGACAACATGGAGCCAAAAGGAGATATTTTGACAACATGGAGCCAAAAGGAGATATTTTGACAACATGGAGCCAAAAGGAGATATTTTGACAACATGGAGCCAA
>JAUELF010278351.1:0-10548 GCA_031471495.1 Clinocardium nuttallii | reverse complement strand
ATCGGCCTGACACTTTTGGAGGAGAAGATTTTTTAAGTTTTCACTATAGCCATATAAGGCAAAATAGCCCCGCCCCCAGGCGGCCATGTTTTTCGACCAATCAACATGGCTTGAAGAAATCTGATAGAGGATCACACAAGGAACATTTCTACAAATCGGCCAGACACTTTCGCCATAAAAGGCAAAACAGTATGGAAAGCCAAATCTACATAAACTCAAATATTTGAAGAGCTCTTCAAATATTCAGAGAGCTGAGACACCAATTGAAAAAATGATAGCATTAATTCAATTATTGCTCTCTCCAAATTGAAGAAATGTCATTGGAGAAGTCTCAAATTTAATTGGTGATATCTTCAAATCCACTTAATTGAAGATACATGACATATCTCCAAATCAATTGGAGACCTCTTCAATGCAATTGGAGATATCTCTAAATCAATGTTCGTATTTCAGGTTTGATATTATAATTTCTCCCTAACCTAATGTTCAGACTATCGGGTAAACAATAAATTTGTGTGAGGTGAATACACAAACATGCTCCATTTAAATATATGTGTAAGTCCATTTGTCCATACACACGTGAAATAACAAATACATACATGTAGTCATTTATAAAGACATATATTCAGAATTATACAATGGACAGACAGACAGACAGACAGACGGACAAACAAATTACATACATTCATCCATTGTACTCCAGGGAGTACACATGCGCTTTAAGAATAAAAACAGAGAGCAAAATTCGTTTTTACATTGTATTGTTTCATATTTAACCGAATAAGAGCTCTCTCCAAATCAATTATGAATATATCCATAAACTTGTTAGAATTGGAGCTTAAGTCCAATTGATTTGTTGCTCTCACTTATTGAATTAGAGCTCTCTCCAATTGAATTGAAGTGCTCTCAGTAATTCAATTAGTGAGAGCAATTAACAAATTAATTGTTACTAAAATAGTGATAGCAACACATAATAAGAGAGCTCTTTAAATCAATTAGAGAGCTCTGCAAATCAATTGATGAGCTCTACAATTTATTTGAAGAGCTCTCTACAGTGCTCTCTAGTTATTTTAAGAGCTCTCTAAATATTTGAGTTAATGAAGAAAAAACAGACTTCAGATGTCATGAGTGAGTGCATGAAGAAGAAATGGACAACAATAATTATTGACTTATGATACTGCACCAGGACAATATGCCATGTCAAATAGCAACACTTTTACAGCTCCACATTTTGAAACAGATGTGTTGGTGTTTCAACGACTGTCGCATTCCAGGTTAAGTCTACTGTGAAGGTCTTGCTCCTAGGTATCGATACTTTTATTTTTATTCCCCGAGGTAAATGAGCAGTTGAGGATAACGTCTGTCTGGCTTTTACAGGGCTTGATATATAGAGACAAACATCTGTAAGTTGTCATCAAAAATGCATTAGGATCAATGGGATAATTTAGAAAAGGTCAGACTCTCAGAGGTTCAGATTATGAAGGAGGGGTATTGAGCTCTTTTCCCGACAATTTCTCTCTTATTATTCAAGGTTTATAATACTGTAATTGAATGTGATTTTATATATGTCAGGGGTGCACATGTAGCTCCCTTTAGGCACTGTAGCCACGTGCATCTGCATACTGTATTGACCAGATCAGCCTGCACTGTCCGTGCAGACTGATCCGGCCGACACATTCTGTCTTAGGGGGATATAGATGTATATAGAGTAGTGATTCGTGAAACAGAAAATCCACAGGAGCTATATAGGCGAAAAGAGTCTAGATATCAGGTACTCCAGGTTTTTGTACAAGGAATGCGATTTTAATTTTTGACTCTTTCGCATACAATTCCAACATGTAACGGCAATATATTAAGACTGATCCGGGTCGTTACTTTATGCAGAATCCACAATGTTGATTTTTTTTTCACGAGACGGCCTACACATTGAATATTTATTGCCAAGCTACGTCCCTATTTTCCTCATTATCTGTTTATAATTGTGTTTTCTGGCATGTTTTTTGTAAGATGAACAACAAATGTCATAAGGAAATAAAACACTGCAAATATTGAACTTTTCCCTCATAATCTGTTTATAATTGTTCTGTTTGCAATGCGTGTGTTGAGAAGTTTCCCTTTAGACAGATCGCGAATACCCATGAAAATCACAAACACTAATGCAATTAAAAGTAAATTAAGGATACTGTTTACCTCATAAACGACCTTAAATTATAAATAGGGCAACGTGCGTGATGAATTAACATGACAATGTGTGAAATATTCATAACTTTGCAAAATGAATCTATGGCAGACGATCCAAATTAGTTATATTCGACATTGTTTGTGTACATTATGTTTATGCGTCATTCAAAGCACTAAAAATCCTCCGCGTGGTCAGGAAGACGAGGTGGCCGAGTGGTTAAGGCGATGGACTGCTAATCCATTGGGCTCTGCCCGCGTGGGTTCGAATCCCATCCTCGTCGTGTCTTTTTTGCATACCCTTATACCATTTTGATCAGCTCTAATGGAATGCATAATATTTTAGTAGGCCTTTGAATTTTGTTTCACTAACTTAGCACGATATAAACAAAAAAGTTCTGCCGCCATTCTATGTAGCTTTGAGCTGTGATGATATTTGTCTACGTATGCAATATAGTTTCCCGGTAGGCCTACGTATGGAACACTGTTTTAAACTATGTTAAGGCTAACTAACAGGAATAAATATTTTCCATAGATTTGGGCTTACATGATTTTAAAGCCGACTGCTGCGTTTATAAATGTATACAGTGTATTCGAAGTTTTTGAGCCCTCTAGGGGTGAAGTGAAAATGAGATGAGATCATTCTAAAAATGTTATAGGATGGCGAGGTGCGAGAAGGGAGGGGAAAGTGTGATAAGATCGTGAAGGAGGATGTTTGGACGAAAGATGATACGTTGCCGTAAACGTGATGTTATAGGATGGTGAGGTGCGAGAAGGGAGGGAAAAGTGTGATAAGATCGTGAAGGAGAAGATAAATTGAGGTGGAAGAAAAGTGTGATAAGATCGTGAAGGAGAAGATAAATTGAGGTGGAAGAAAAGTGTGATAGGAGAGTTACGTTTATGGAATGTGAGAAATGTGAATGTAATTTAGGAGAAAGGTGTAATAGTAGCCTATGGGAAAAGTGATGTTTGGACGAAAGATGATACGTTGGCGTAAATGTATTGTTATAGAGATTGTAAGCGAGAAGTCAATAAGCCATTGTCTTTGAGCCACAGGACGCATGTTTCATCATCAACGGCCACCTATTAACTTAGTGTTATTACAGATTAATAATTTTTAACAATTTCAACGTGATGAGATGATGTAATATTATGTTGAAAAAGAGGGGCGTTTTATAAATAAATTGCTATAGTTGCTTTTCAAACTATAGTCGTTAGATCAGGGACGTCGTCTTATCTTCGTCCCTGGTTAAATTATCTCCCACCAAAGGAGGATGTCATATTGGATTGGCGTCGGCCATATCTAAGACATGATTTGATAAATTTGATGTAAATTATTGTGAACTTCAAACTGCCATAAAGAAATGTTAGATGGCAATTTTCATTCTGATTGAAAACATAAAAGGGAGATAACCTTCTTTGAATTCTAATTTAGTATTAAATAAGTTGCCTCCCTTATAGTAAAATCTCAATTTTAAAGGCCACATATCCAATCTCCATGAACGTTTGTAAGAACATTCATCTCTATCAAACCTCCGTCCAGCTTTAAACTGGGCCATGTGAGAAACATTTGTGAACACTTTGGAGGCATCATCTCTCATCAAATCTTCAAATTAAACAGTACAGATGCACACCACTTTATTTATTTAAACAACATGCTGTAATATGGTAACACGAGTTTTCGAAGGAACATATGTCTCGTTACCAATATCCAAATAAGTAAAAACGTGACGGACATAGTAGTGTTCCCTGGCTATAAGAAAGTATACACCAAACAATATTTAAACAGGGAACGATCCCTTATACTGTGTCAATCGAGAGAAAGGCAAACCAAATCTCGATTGCTTGGTCATATGATGGTAGGCCTACTATAATTATCGAGATTACAGATGGCGGCACGATCCATCGAATTAGTACGAGATGACAAAGTTAAACTTCAGCCATAAGCTCATACAGAAATGATAATATTTATAAAATTTACGATACAGATATTTATAGGTAAAGCCTTATACCTTTCTAGGGAATTGCCATTAACGTTTTTGATCAATGTTCATTTCGCGCTACTGTGTCTCTGTCGTTTGGAATTCAATATCAAGGTTGGATTCCTGTAGACTATTAAGACATCCCGAGAGTTTAAATTGTTAAACAACTACAAAGTAAACAAGTACACAAATTGCGTTAAAATGCAGCAGTGGAACGAAACAGTCATGATACGAAATATACCCCAGTCGATAAATGGACGCAGAATATTGATACATGAGAAGTAGACGACGTTTTAAAACATTCTGGCAAGAGGACACATTTCTCATCATGAGCAATTTCTTCTTTTGCTGCAATGGTTTAAACTCTATTTGATTATTATACTATCATTTATCGAGATTCCAATATATATAATACATATATGTATTTGAGTATGTTGTCGAGTTAATTATTACATGTAGTACTTAAATTATTGAATTTGATGAGCTAGTAAACAACTGCGAGACATATAAGAAAATCGGAAGCCAAGTTAACAATATCATGGATTGAATTACTATTTTCTACGAAGACATATTGATTGAGTGTTTGTTGTTTTACGCCGCTTTCAACAAGTGTTCAGTTGTATTCCGGCGTTTCCTGGGTACTACTGGTCCATTTATCCAGACAACAGCTAGTCTGAAGTAATGCTAAGCCGGAAACCCTGACCGCCAAGTAGGGCAGCCATTATTACAATTTTCTTTGGTATGGCCCGTCCGAGGGTAGACATACAGACATAACTAATCAGAATATATTCCCTGAACTTTCCGTTCGGGCGATTTAAAATATAACCTCACCCCGTAGCACGTGAACACATCATTGACAGTTTCTTATTTGATAGTGTATGTTCTAATAAACAGCAAAACATTGGGGGAAATGGAGAATTTGTTTTGCCTCAATGCGTTCAACTCTCTTCTGCTGCAGATAGGGGGTCGGGGGGGGGGGGGGTCGGGTAGGAGTAATATTATTTATCGTTATACTACAATAATTAAACATAAAATAACATTTGAGAACATGGAACACATTTCTTAAAAATAGCATTAATTCTTTTACAAAATCAATGAAGCTTTTAATTAAACTTTTACAAATGCGTGTCCCGCAAATACTTAAATATTTCGAAATATATTTTAAATGAACAATAGTTAAGTCATTTTACAATCAATGTTTAACTGTAGTTTGACCAATAGTAATAACTTCTCAAGTATCTAGTCAACTATGGTAAACAGTTGATTGTAACATCATATAGTCCGATGTGTGATCACACCGCGCAATAAGTTTGTATGCCTTTCCCCCCTTTGGAAAACATATCTGTGTTTGCCCTGCCCGTCCGTCACGGTTTAGTTTCCACTCAATCACATGAGAGTTCCATACATCCCAAAGTCTTCAAACTTCATGGAATGATTGGTCTAATTGAGAAAATGACACTTATCATTTGGGGGTCAAAGGTCAATGTCACGGGGACCCGTTCTGTCATTCTTCGGTTTCCGCCCAATAACAGGAATTCCAAAGAAGAGTCTTCAAACTGCATCGGTTGATCGAATACCGATTTGAATATCGATTTGAATATGAAGCCAGGTCGATATTCGGGAAAATGGTGCTATCGTCTTCTTGCTCATTCAGAAGGGCGAATACCGATTTGAATAACGATTTGAATTTGATGCCAGGTCGATATTCGGGGAAATCATGCTATTGCCTTTTTGACTGTGTAGTAGAGCGAATACCGATTTGGTCATCGATTTGAATGTGGGGCCAGGTCGATATTCGCGCAATTGGTGCTATCGTCTTTCTGACCATGTAGTAGAGTGCATACCGATTTGAATATCGATTTGAATATGGAGCCAGGTCGATATTCGGGGAAATGGTGTTATCGTCTTCCTGATCATTCAGTAGGGCGAATACCGATTTGAATATCGATTTGAATTTAGTGCCAGGTCGATATTCGGGGAAATGGTGCTATTGTCTTTCTGACCATGTAGTAGAGCGAATACCGATTTGAATATCGATTTGAATATAGAGCCAGGTTGATATTCGGGAAAGTGGTGCTATCTTTTTTCCAACCATGTAGTAGCGAATACCGATTTGAATATCGATTTGAATATGGAGCCAGGTCAACATTCGCAAAAAATGGTGCTATTGCCTATCTGACTATGTAGTAGACTACATATTTGAATATGGAGCCAGGTCGATATTCGGAAATATTGTGCTATCGTCTTCCTGATCATTCAGAAGGGCGTATACCGATTTGAATATCGATTTGAATTTAGTGCCATGTCGATATTCGGGGAAATGGTGCTATTGTCTTTCTGACCATGTAGTAGAGCGAATACCGATTTAAATATCGATTTGAATATATAGCCAGTTCAATATTCGGGAAAGTTGTGCTATCCTTTTTCCAACCATGTAGTAGAGCTAATACCGATTTGAATATTGATTTGAATATGGAGCCAGGTCGATATTCGGGAATATGGTGCTATCGTCGTCCTGATCATGTAGAAGAACGGATAAAGACCGACACTAGCTCTAACTCGTTTGGTACCGGAGTTCCTGAAAGTCTGCGAGAGTGTAAGACAGGGTCGCATACTGTTGTATTGGACTCGAGAGGGTCCTAAGAGTTCGAAAATAGCCTTAACTTGTTTGGCACTGGGGTGATTGGAAGTCTGCGATAGTGCCAAACATGGTCGCAGACTGTTGCATTGAACTCGGGAGCGTCCTTAGAGGCCGAAACTAGTATTAACTGGTTTGACATCGGAGTTCCTGGAAGTCTGCGAGAGTGTGAAACAGGGTCGCATGCGGTTGCATTGGACTCGGGAGGGTCCTTAAAATCCAAACTAGCCTTAACTCGTTTGGCACCGGGGTTCCCTGAAGTCTGTGAGGGTGTAAAACAGGGTCGCAGACTGTTGCATTGGACTCGGGAGGGTCCTTAGAGGGCGAAACTAGCCTTAACTCGTTTGGCACCGGGGTTTCTGAAAGTCTGCGATAGCGTCCGACAGGGTCGCAGACTGTTGCATTTGACTCGGGAGGGTCCATAAAGGCCGACACTAGCCTTAACTCGGTTGGCACCGGGATTGCTGGAAGTCTACGAGAGTACCAGATAGTGTTCGCCCTTCTGCATGAACAGGAAAACGATAGTACCATTTCCTCGAATATCGACCTGGCTCCATATTCAAATCTATTTTGAAATCGGTATTCGCTCTACTACATAGTCAGAAATCCCCGAATATCGACCTGGCTCCATATTCAAATCGATATTGAAATCGGTATTCGCTCTACTACATAGTCAGAAATATAATAGCACCATTTCCCAGAATATCGACCTGGCTCTATATTCAAATCGGTATTCGCTCTACTGCATGGTCAGTAAAAAGATAGAATCATTTTCACGAATATCGACCTGGCTAGACATTCGCTCTACTACATAGTCAGAAAGAAGTGACGGTAACGTATATTTCAATGCGTCACAGTGTGCACGAATCTGGTGCTGGCGTATATTCGTTTCAGCCCTAAATTCATATCGATATTGAATATCGATTACCGAATATCGAACTTTGTGCCAACTTCACACACCTTCCTTATTATGTTTATGATCAAATGTCAAGGTCACAGGGACCCGTCCGTCATTCCTTAGTTTCCGATCAATAGCAGCCGTACAACAGTACCCAGGGTCTTTAGACTTCCTCAGATGATTTGTGATATTGGATAGATGATCCCTAATATTGTTTGGGTTACTGGGTCAAAGATCAAGGTCACAGGGACTGTAAACGAAAAATCCGTGTCCGCTCAATATCTGCCGAACCCTTTGTCCCAGAGTCCACAAACTTCACAGGATGATTGGATTCTTTGAGTAGATTACCCTTTATTGGAGTTAAATGTCAAGGTAAATGGGATTTAATGGTCAAAAGGTCAAATCAGATTCTGCTTAATGTCTCAGAATTCCTTAAAACAGGAGTTTTTAAAATTCCAGGATGATTTTACTTCTTCATCAGATCACTTTTATTGTTTGGGGTAACTGGACCAAAAGTTAAGGTCATATGGATTTGTAAATGTCAAATATGTTTCCGATCAACTTCATTGGACGCCGCTTCTGTTATTGGGGTCATTAGGTCAAATGTCAATGTATCAGGGACTGTGAATGGCCAGCCGAGTCAACCAATCAAATTAGTTTTCACAGCTTTTAACTTCCACATGACCGAGGGTATCTAAGGACTCTCTGAATAAACAAACCCCTTGTTGTTTAATTTTTCGTTTTACAAATGTGAAGTTCTTTCAAAATCAAGTTCTAGAGAACACAATATAAGCTGTTGGTCTTTATCAAGATTAAAATTAGTTAACAGATATTTAATTGCAGTCCATCCTTGTTTCGAAGAAATTAAGTTGTTCAAAAAAATTTATTCTTGATAAAGACCAAGTGGTCGAAAATTCGTTAATTAAAGAGTTATTATCATATATAGTACCTTACGATCATTTTATCATAGCGTATAGACAATATAGAAATATTGTTTGATGAATTTAACGAGGTAATTTGTATTCTCCGCACTTTGGGCTGTAATAGAAATTCGGACGCCTGTGCTTGGAGGCGGGTGGTCATGGTTCGATCCCCGGCCGGCAAACCGAAGACTTGAAATAGTAGTTACGGCTTGAAGCCTTTGTTTTCAGGAGTTTTTGGGTTAGCATGTCCACTGTTCACTGGGTTGAATGGACCAGTGTATGTGTCCGGGAATGGCGTGATATCACTAAAACTATTGAAAGCTACGTGAAGCATCCCAAAAACAAACTCATCTAGCGTATGGCTCATATTATTTATAATGGCCCAAGTTACTGACATGGACTCGCAACTCCTGTAGATTAAGTATAACAATACTGTATGAAAGATTAAAATCACCACTTCTACGTCAAACGTAAATTTGAATAAGATATAATTCAGCTTTTGTAAACAAGTCTTACCTTAGATGAAATGATAATAGAGTAATTCCAAAAAATATTCATGTTTAATGCCGAACTTCAAGGAAGCAGGCCACAGGGCAATTTAGATCTAGATCATCAGCGAGTTCTAATACTTATCCAATTAGACACAGAGGCTTTCAAAATACTTTTGACAATCATATCTCATTTGTAAACCGTTTCCCTCATACGATAATTCTGCAGCAGACGACTTTACGATAATTCTGCAGCAGACGACTTTAAACATATTTTGTCAAAAAATGGAAAATCTCTTTAATTGAATGGATAACCTACTATATGACAAAAAGTGGAAAACCTTTGTGTCTAAAGGAGAAATTACACGTTTTGTGCAATTTCTTCTTTTGTAACTATGTTTTTAAAAAGCCGTCTGCTACAGAGGCGTCAGAAAGCGTCTGTATGAGGGAAAGGGTTAAAGGTTTTGAAATCCAGAAAATAAAGATTATACTCAAAGTTTTAAAACTGTTCAAAAGTTGTCTTGATCTATTAGAATCATAATTCCGGGATAAATTTAGAGTAATAATTTCACTTTCAAGTACCAACAACATCTTAATATTGATCGTTTATGCTTCATTTTTACTGGGTAGACATACCACATTTTGTACATCTTTATGACTTTCAATTGACAGTAATTGACTATTTACTGCCACAATAGTGTTGAACTATTTATTTCTAACTTTGTTGTCACTATATAATAAGCAATATGTGCAGAACTATAAAAAATTCAAATTTTCTTCGATTTGTTAGAAATACCTAAACTTTGATTTTCCTGGAGCGCCGCAAACTTAACCCTTTCCAAGATACTGACGCCACTGCAACATACGACTTTGAAAACATTGTGACAAAAGGAGAAATTTCTAATGGTGAGTAATTTCTCATTTAGCCATAATGTTTACAATTCTATTCAATATAATGTGATAATCAATTCCTAAGTTTATTCCTAGATAAAGTTGTCTGCTGAGATTTGGAAAAGCGTTAAGGGGATGTTTTTCGAACAACGCATCCATTCCCAAAGTAACTGGGTAGTTTTTCCCATCACCTCGTTCCATGTTCGATCCTGTATGCAATGTGTCCCTGCATTCAACAGAAATGATGATAGGCGCCGATTGTTACTTGGCACCAGTGTATAATCAAAGTGATACAATTACTGATTATTCCACAAGTGCCAAATAATTAGCTAATACGCCTTCTCGAAGAGTATCCAACACCGTCCTCTATAGCTCTGTAGATCTATTTGTGGCACTTTTTGATGTCGCAGAAAACTGACTAAGTAGTACAGAGCTGTGAAAACCGTCGCCAATCAGTCGGAGGTCACCGGTATGATCACAGGCATCTGAATTTCTATAACAGCAAAAAATGCAGAAAAATACAAATTACCTCGTTAAATTTCTCAAAAAG
>JAUELF010278340.1:0-10548 GCA_031471495.1 Clinocardium nuttallii | reverse complement strand
AGAGAAAGACAGAAAGAGAGCGATATATGTATATATACAGTGATACACATAGACAGAGACATACACGGAGACAGACACGTAGATAGACGTACCAAAAAAGACACACATAGAGAGATATTCTGAGAAAAAGAGGGACAGATGAAGATAGAGACATACAGACAGATAGATATATAGAGAGAACAGAGACATAGAGACATAGCCAGAGGGAGAGAGACACAGAGAGAGAGATAAAGAGAGACACACACAGAGATATAGTTACATAGATAGACGGAGAGATATACAGAGAGTTACAGAAATACAGGAGAGAGACAGAGAGATACAGACATACATATACAGAAATAGAAAGATTGACAGATAGAGATATACACAGAGACAGAGACAGGCAGAGACATAGATAGAGCGAGAGAGAAAGACACATACATAGAGATAGAGAGAGACAGATAGATAGAGAGATCGAGAGACCGAGACAGAAAGAGAGACAGGGACAGTGAGATACATAAACAGAGCGAGAGAGACAGATAGAGAGATATATAAATGGAGAGAGAGACATAGACAGAACGTGAGTGAGACAGAGACATAACGTGCGAGAGACAGAGACAGAACATATATACAGAGCAGAGAGACAAAGCGAGACAGAGACAGAATATAGAGAGACACACACAGATAGAGAGAGGGGCAGATAAATATAAAAACATTTCGTAAACACAAATATTTTAATGAAGCTTTTACAATATGATCAAATAATGGATGTACGAAAAAAATCAATCAGACAGACAAAGTGATTACTTGCTGGCAAAGTATGAAGACTGCCTTTGAGATTTTTTCCGCACAAACGGCGTGATAACTGCTTAAGTCTCCAGGAAGCAGACATCGAGAATGATAAAGCTAAGCTGAAAGTTTATTTCGCAATTGATGTAAAATAAACGGTTTAAACTAAACTAATACATATATTTTAACAAGACAGTGATAACAGAGATAAGAGCTGACCAAAGAACATTCAAGAAAAAGACAGATAACAACTTACAATCTGCAAACTAACATAATTTAAACGTAGCAAGTTTAAAGGGAAAACAGATTTAATACCATTTATCCTTTTCATGTTGACGCATCTGCAACAGACTAATTTCGAAAACATTGTGAAAAAGGAGAAATTGCTCATAATTAGCGAAAAAAGTTTTAACTCTTTTCGATAATTATACTTTCTTTTATATTTTTGCCTAGATGTTTTCTAATTCGCCTGCAGCTGATACCCGTATGTAGGGAAGGGTTAAAAAAAACTACAGATACACCAATTTAAAAAAAGAAGAAATCTTTAGACATCAGAGAAACACAAAAGATTTTCTTGGGAGGCCGATCTTGATATAAATGCAGATCATCCAAGTAAAGACAGGAATCCGCTGTGGTCGAATGGTTAGCGTCGGGGATTTCGAAACAGGGTGTCCCTGGTTCGATCCCCAGTCGCGGTAATTCAGTCAAGGTGGAGTGCCCTTGGGCACGGCACATTTTCTTGCCTAGTACTGGTTTGTTTACCCAGGGATCATAAAGAATTAAATATAAATGCGCGCTAAGTTACCTTAGCTGTCGATGCGCCATGAAACAATATACATTCCAAGTAAAGACAAATTAAAAAACATCTTGTAAGTGTCAAGACCCTTAACAGCTTAGTGATCTTTTGATTAACTGTTTGGTGTTTTACGCCGCTTTCAACAATATTTCAGTCATACCACAGCGTTTTCTGGGTAAGTTACTAGTACTACTGGTCCATTTATCCTGACAACAACAATGCAGTTGTAATGCTAATCCCGCAACCCTGCGTGCAGGAGGGTAACCATTCATACCATTTTAAAGTATTTGGTATGACCCGGCCGAAGATCAAACCCGTGACCTACCGCACCGAGGAAGACGATCAATCACTACAACATCGAGGCGGTGAAATGAAAGAAATTAAATACAGAGAACGGACCATGGTCGTTTAGTCAAGGTTATCATCTCTGAGTGACTTAAGAACCAATTTTGTAGATTTTTCTAAAGCTTTTGACTGTTCACATTGAGTGTCATAATTAATTAGAAACATTGTAAAACAAAGGAAGATGGAATGTGCATGTACCAAGACAAGAGTAATACAAATAGAATGACCAAGGGCATTAGACACCAAATGGTTAAATGAAAAGAGGAATGACAGAGAATATATGGATCCGAACTATAGAGAGAGACCATCAGCTATGCTTTGGGAACAGTTCAACAGACTTGACAAGAACAGACATGAGCAGAGATGATTTGTTACTACACAACATGTCAACATGTCAACCCGGCAGATTGGGCACTGATTAAGTAATGAACCTTGTATGGCATAGAAGTGTCCATGAATTTACTCCTTAACTATATAAGCTATGCTATTGCAACTTGGAACCGTTACTCATAATCACAAGGCAACAGTATAATACCCTTGGCATCATTATAAAAGAATCATTTGTAACAATGGCAATTACTTCACTACACGTTCTCGTTCGTAAATTGCCATTTTGGAATTTCAATAATCATATGATCAATGATGGCAGCCGCTTACGATGCTCCAGTTAAAAATATATTGCATTGCTAACACCGTTCTCTCTCGAGGCGGACGCTCTTATCCATACACAAACGAAATTATTTCTATGTTTGAAAAATTGTTTCAAAGGTCGTGTGCAAGTGCAAAGGATGACCCGTTAACTCCTTAGCTACATATATACACTATATATATCGAGACGTTTATAATTTCTTTGCAAACAAACCTTGAAGTGCAATGACTGATTCAATTAATGTCGTCTTGATATTATCATTCAGACAATGTATACTTCATAGCAAATAAAACAATATCCGTAATACAATGACTTGCTCCTGTATGATTTATATAAATATATGACCCTAAAAACAAATATTAACATCATGTATAGGGTCATAATACAGGAAAAGATCCCTCTGGTCCGGAAGGGGGAAACTATTCATAATTAGCAGGTTTCTTCTTATTAACTCTTCTTGTCTACGTCGTTGTTGCTGTGGATATTTTTAACCATTTCCCACACACAGATACCGTCGGTCGTGTATTGTTACAGCGTCCGCCCCGGATGCGGCAGATCGACAGTTCGATCCTGACAGGGTCATACCACAAACTTCAAAATGGTAGCAATCGCGCTCAGAAATGTGGGGTTAGCATTACGACTGGTTGGTTTGAGTTATAGGTGCCAGTCGCTTTTAAAATCTAAAAATAGCATTTGACTTTATATTGACTATATGAATATATATATATTGAATATAAAGTAACATGCTATTTTTAGATTTTAAATGAGACTGGCACCTGGGAGTAAATGAACCAGTAAAACTGGCAACTTTTCGGAAACGCCGTCATATAAGTTAAACCTTGTTTTAAGCGGCGAAAACACCAAACACAACCAACCCGACACACAACAATTCTTAATCAATCGACATTGGAAATATCTAGGCGAAAATATTGAAAATCTCTGAAAACGAAAATATAATTATTGAAAGAGTTTTTATTTAATTTGTTATGCATTATTATTTTGTCATGGTTCGTTCAAAGGTCGTCTGCTGCTGCAGATGTGTCCAAATGAGGGAACGGGTTTGCTTGGTAGGTTGTGTTGATTACAGTGAAACAGTTAAATTACCACAATAGAGAGCTTCTTTAAGAAAGTTGAAATAAAATCAGAATTCAATAAGATCTATTTTGTTTTATCTGAGTTGTTGATATGTTAGGTTATGACACTTTTTTTCAAAGCGACGTTGTGTACGTCACAACTTTCAAATTCACGACTGCTATAGTTTAGAAACTAGACAAAAACGCTCCTAGTAGACAACTTCAAAATAATATGTACGGATAATTTATTGTGCCATGCCTCGGTAGCTTAGTCAGTAGCCACACGGGCTGTCAATCTAGGGATTATGAATTCGAAGCCCAGCTCTGAGAAAGTAAAATGGCGTTAATCCCGAATTAATCAATGCAATCTATAAGTTGGAAGAAGACCTCCTCGTTAATTTGTTATTTACAAGTTTCCATATGTGTGATACAGGATATGTGCAAGTTAACAATACAAGTGGGCCGTCCCGCGAGAAAACCAACACTGTGAAATCAGTGTAACGTATCGAATCGGATCAGCCTAAGAATGCCGCACATGGTAAACCGGGCAGACATTGTTCGCCTCCTGTGGATTTTCTGTTTCAGGAATGTTCACTCTATACCTCTATTCCCCCTAAGAGGAATGTGTCGGCCCGGATTTACCTTAGCATGCCGCGCAGGCTAAACCGGGCAGATACGTTTTACCTCCTATGGATACCATTACTCTATACCTATACCCCCTAAGACGGAATGTGTCGGCCCGGATTTGCCTTAGCATGCCGCGCAGGCTAAACCGAGCAGATACGTTTCGCCTCCTATGGACACCATTACTCTATACCTATACCCCCCTAAGACGGAATGTGTCGGCCATATTGACGATTGTATATCCTTATTATATAACCACTTACATGATGATAATATCGTATTTGTTTTCTATTTCTAAGTTTCTCCTTAAGTTGTCTATTTGCATATTCAGTGACCTCGCGATAATTCGAAGTCAAAATAAATAGAATAAAATACTTCGAGTTATCGACGTGTTCGAATGATCCCTCAATACGAGATAAACGTCATTTAACGGTATAAACCGTTGTCCATAACGTCAAGTAATCGGCAGGTGAAACTTCGCGAAAGTAGGATAATTTTATCTTTTAAAATATATTAAATGAAATGAGTTAAAAGCATTATGATTTGGCGTGCTCCGGGAGCGTGTTACCTGGCAACTGCGAATGTTTCCATAGTGATCGATTTTTAAACTAAATATGGAATTCCTACATAGATCAATGCGGCATATATTTTGATGGAGGGAAAATTTAATTGAAATCACGCCGAAAGTTTACAAATTATTGAAAAAGTCCACGTACTTTTTGAACACACCTCGTATGTGTATAAAGCGGAGGCGAAGGTTGATCTTGATCAACACTGATTGCGAATGGGCTTTTCTGCAGCTTCGCTTATTTTCATTGTCTTCAATAGAAGCTTCACATTGGGATATAATCCTTTCCCCCATTAAGTAAGACGACATTGAAAATATCTACCCAAAATTAGAAAAAATCTCTATAAATATTAATATTCTAATAGAGTTGAAAACATCGTTTCAAAAGGAGAACTTGCTCATGATGAGTAATTTCAGTTTGTGCCACAAAGTTTTCAAAGGATATCAGCTGTAGTGGCACCAGAACGCGACTGTAGTAGTAGTGTGTGAAGATGTTTACGGGAAAATTTAGTTTGGTCGGGTGAAACAATGTCAGTTTTCACTGAAAAATTACTGAAACATAATGGAAAACATTTCGCGAGTAATGTGTCTCGTTCAGTGTATAGCCTATATTGAATACAGGACTGAATGTGTTCTTTCCGGATGCACACATGCATTGTTAAATAATCTCAAAGTGCTTCTTGTTTATATATATATATAGAGACTTCCTGATTGATGATCATATTATATAGTCGAGTTTCAGATTAATTAGCTAAATGACAGACTTGCTAATTGGTGATCATAATATATACATTTAAAAAGTATTAATTGAAGTAAGTGTCTTGTTCAGTATGTGGTCCAGGATTATAATTTATATTGTGGGAGTTATAGCCGGACACTGTTTTGGAGAAGAAGTAACTAGTAAAATATATCATAGATAATGAAAATCATAATTATTTTCAATGAAAATATTTAACTTGCCACTTCAATCTATTTTATATCGAGTTAGAAGAAGTTATAACAATTCGATGTCTGAAGAAAATGCATTGCTCTCTAACGTCGTCAGCTGCGAATGCGTCCACATGAGGGATATGGTTAAAATGAAAAGCTGGATCATACACATTGCAGACAGTTGTTGTTGGTGGTATCAAAACACAAGGGTGGTATCAAACCACAATGGTCCGAAATCTGGTCGATCATAATGGTGAATCATAAATGTGGTTTTGTGTGTTAAAAATCTTCGCTTTTGCAGCCTTTAACCTTTCCTACATACATTTGAACAATCATTCTGCAACAGACGACTTTTAAAACAGCTTGGCAAAAACATTTACAATGTCTTTAAATCAAAGTATTATTATCGAATAGAGTTGAAAACATAATGGCAAAATGGGAAATTACTCATCTTTGTTAATTTCTACTGTTGTCTTGATGCTTTCAAAAATCGTCAGCTGCAAATGAATCCACATGAGGAAAACGGTTAAAAGGAAAAGCTGCATCATACACATTGGAGACAGTTGTTGGTGGTATCAATTCAAAATGGCCCGAAATCTGGTCGATCATAATGGTGAATGATAAATGTGGTTTTGGGTGTTAAAAGTATTTTGCAGCCTTAAACCTTTACCACATACACTAATTTTGTAACAGACGACTTTTAATACAGTTTGGCAAGTACATGGACAATGTCTTTAAATCGATTATCGAATAGAGTTGAACCTATTATGGCAAAAGGAGATATTACTCATTATTGCCAATTTCTACTTTTGCCATGATGCTCTCAAACTTCGTCTGGTGCAGATGCGTCTGCATGTGAAAAAGAGGCTACCAGCGAATTTGACAAAGCAAACAAAGCCACACTCAACCTTTATTAAAGAAATCTGCTATAGACGACTTCGAAAACATCTATACAATATCTTGAAAATGACTAAAGATACTGAGAGCAATTAATACTTTTCCAACAATGTTATCGAAAGTCGCCTGCTGCAGATGAACAAAGGGTTGTGCACATGGAATGGTTAAAGGTGTTTTATATAGCGGTCTGAGTTATAATCCTTGTGTTTCTTTTTCTTTCTGAGTCTACAATTTATAATCTATGTATTTCTATATGTGTCTTCGATTTGTAATTTCTACTTTAAAGATATATTTGAAATAAGAAAATTTATTGAATTTGGGGTGTTTCTTACTCACCTATATGTGCATTTGGCAAAGTTAAGACTTCCATCGCACCACTTAAAGGTAGAGTCCGGATGTTATAAGTGAATATGTTGAGGCAACATCCGCCAAAAAACGAGTCCAACAGTTACACAATATATTCTCTTTCAGATGCAATAACCATTTTATTCAATACTTTTATATTGTATTCGTGAAAATAATATAATACATATTTCATTTCCTTCAAGTTTCAAATTCAATTAAAAACGTATTGATTTAATTTTGTTATCATTTGTACACATTTATATTCCTTTTCGTTACTTAAGAAACAGCGGAGTAATACATCCGTTGCTATGCTCAGATGTAAACACATTAATGGTCGTCTTTATTCAGCGACTTTTTCTAGCTTCGATGTGAAATATGCATTTTCTGGTGTTACGCATGTCTTTATCAGTCTATTCGTAACATAGTTTGTTTGGATCTATTAAAATACATATCACAATGGTGTCTATGCTTTGTTTTTATCATTTATTGTAAAAATCGTGTCAAATTGTGAGGCGACCTTTCAACCTTGAATGTTTCCTTCCTTGGTATTATCCAAGTGAAAGAAAATTAAAAATGTAATCCAGTCTGATCTTTGTTTACACTTATCGATTATTTTTATTAACTCACATTAAATATATTGCATCAATGTGTATGGCAATTGGCACACATCGATGCAACACTGACAGACAAAATATTCACTACAACCTATTTTGGTGAGGCGACCTGACAGCCCAGACTGTTTTCTTCATTGGTCTGTTTCAGGCGAAAAGACATGGACAATGCAAACTTATTCAGACTGTGTGAAAGTGTAGTCTGATATGTGTTTACACGTATTGCTTTTCATATAAGTTCACATCAGAATTATGGCATCATTGTGGTCTCCTCATTTTAGAAAAAACGAATCATTAGAAAAACATATCAAGTTTTCAAATCAGTTAAATGACATCTATAATAATCATGTGTGATCCTCTTTTTAGATAAAAATTCACTAGAAATACATAACGACATTATATGCAATACATATAGTTTCAATTTGTTACAAAAGTGTACATATATATAAATACCTTCAACTGAATATCACCAATAGTCGTCTGTCTTTCCTTATTCAAAGCTCTTAAGCCAAGCAGTTTTCCAAACATAAATAATAAGGTTGTTATCAAGCTTCTATGGTTACTGTCAGCAAGTGCTCCACAGATGAACAATTATATTTTCCTCTTCTGTGGTAATATGGCAGGATTTGTTGCGTTGTCTCCCAATCCCTTGTTTCTTCAATTTAATTTTCTTAGAAGTCAAAGCTTTTATTGCCTTTTGAAACACACTGTCCTTTAGAATATGTTCATAGTCTTTTTCTTTTTTTAGGTGTCTCTCTAAACTGTTTTTAATTGTCTCTAATGAAACTGGTTCAACTTTTTTTCCATCACTTTTTCTCATGTATATAAACATTTCAGCCAATATACCATTTAAGTGGCGAGCTGGAATACTTTCAGTATACATTGGCTCTTCTTTTTGTCAGATAACCATCTTTGAACATGCTTCAAACTTGTTCCGTAATCAGTCTTGAATTTTCCTTTTTTCTATCGTCAATAAAAAGATATATTTCCACACTCTGCAGATCACGGGATATTTCTTAGGCTCGAATGACGAATGACTCGATAACTTCATCAATTTCTTTTTCTGTAAGTTCCTGGAAGACAGCCTCAGTAAGTGAAACACCTGAATCAACATCCACGTTTACATCGAATGACAGATGGCGCGTCTCTTTGACGGCGAAATTAGTTCCGTCCTTAGCGTCACTTTTAACCATAGAAATGAATATGACATTGACAATGAATGAATAATTTACCATAGAAATTAATCTAACATTGACAACGAATGATATTTTACCATAGAAATTGATGAAGTATATAGTTTACATTTGTAAATATCTGTGTTTTGATTATTCTCGTATTTGTATGTGTTAAATCGAACTAATGCTTATATCTCATTCATGACTGTTTTTAAAGATGTATATACTTGTTATGTATGTCACTAGAAAATATGTAAAGTTTAAGTTACAACAAATCCATGTATTTCTATCTGTGTCTACGATTTATAGTCCATGTATTTATATATGTGTCTACGATTTTCATCCTTGTATTTCTATCTGTGTCTACGATTTATAATCTATATATATATATAATGGTGAAAGTACTGTTGACTATCTGTTGACTAGTTATGAAAATTTTGATCTTTTATTGGACTTTCATGTGCATGATTTTGACATCTATTCCAATCAGTTTATTCACGGATTTTCTAACTGATATTGGAAATAGCTACTTTGAAAAACATAAAATATAAAAGAAAATCTGCATTTTGTAATAATTCTGATTACCCTATGAAGGATTGGTTTGATGATACATGCAAACATAAAAAGCATGCTTATGAAGAAGCTTTACGACAATATAATTTGACAAAAAATGCTGAAAGCAGACGAATTTTTCTTAATTCAAAAAAGGACTATAAATACCATTGTAGAGCAGCTAAATGTAAACATAACCGAAAAATGGCAAATGACCTTCAAAACCTAAAACATAAAAAACCTAGAGACTTTTGGAAATTATTTAAGCAAAAAAAAGAAGAAAACATTGTCTCAGATATAGAACTCTCAGAATTTTACAACCATTTTAAAACTTTGGCTTCTGATATCAAAATTCGAGAAGATTCTAATTGTGAAGATTTTTTATCCGATTTTGATCATACAGGAAATAATGAATGTATATACGAGGAATTAGATTCGCATTTTACAATAACGGAAATAAGACAATGCATTAAAAGGTTAAGTACAAATAAATCACCTTCCTTTGACAATATTATTTATGAGTATTTTAAAGAAGGTATCGATTATCTAGATAAACCGCTTCAAATATTATTCAATTATATTTTAGATAAGGAAACCTTCCCCAAATCATGGTCAAGGGGGGTAATCGTGCCTATACATAAAAAGGGAGATCATTCAGATCCCGGTAATTATAGAGGAATCACCCTTACAAGTTGTTTTTCTAAACTTTTTACCTCACTGTTGAATGAAAGGCTTAAAGCATGGTCCGATAAATATGAAATCTTAACCGACGCGCAGTTCGGCTTTAAATCTGGTTACAGCACAGTCGATGCAATATTCATACTAAATTCATTTATACAAAAACAATTTTCTGACAAGAAAAAGCTATACTGTTGTTTTATCGACTTGCAAAAGTGTTTTGACTCTATATATAGAAATGGTTTATGGTATAAGCTCATTAAACACAATGTAAAGGGAAAGTTATTTAGTATCATACGCTCATTGTACAATGATGTAAAACTCTGTGTAAAACACATGAACTCATTATCGGATTTATTTGACTGTAACGTGGGATTATTGCAAGGTGAGACCATCTCACCAATTTTATTTTCACTGTTTGTTAATGACATAGAACTGTTCTTACTAGAAAATACGGATGAATGTTTTACTTTAGGTCAATTATCTATATATTTACTCCTTTTTGCCGATGACTCTGCTTTGATCGCTGAGTCTGAG
>JAUELF010278329.1:0-10548 GCA_031471495.1 Clinocardium nuttallii | reverse complement strand
TATGATGATGTTGCATGGACGGTATGTATAAACCTGTATCTGTGTCTTGTATCTTCGACTATGACGATATTGCAGGGACAGTAAGTATAAACCTGTATCTGTTTCTTGCATATTCGACTATGATGATGTTGCATGGATGGTAAGTATAAACCTGTACCTGTGTCTTGCATATTCGACCATGATGATGTTGCTTGGACGGTAAGTATAAACCTGTATCTGTGCCTTGTATCTTCGACTATGATGATGTTGCATGGATGGTAGGTATAAACCTGTGTCTGTGTCTTGTATCTTCGACTATGATGATGTTGCATGGATGGTAGGTATAAACCTGTGTCTGTGTCTTGTATCTTCGACTATTATGATGTTGCATGGATGGTAGGTATAAACCTGTTTCTGTGTCTTGTATATTCGACTATGATGATGTTGCATGGACGGCCAGTATATACCTGATTATATGTATTGTATATTCGAATATGATGACGTTGCGTGGACGGTAAGTGTTGGACAATCAATGACGCAGTGTTAGGTTAAACCAGACACGGCCATAACCCGGTAGCTCTTGTATAAAAGTTAAGTAGACATCTAACATAGAGCAAATCAGGACAAGGATATGAGTGTTTTCAATAATTTTGCACAGGACTTATCGTATCGATTGGTGACTTTGCTGATGCCAGGTGTTAAATAGACAACACAAGAAAGAAGAACGACATAATTGAGCCGTCCCGCGATTGAACCAACATTACGGCATCTGCGTAATGTATCTACCAGATCAGTCCGCGCGGACAGATCCGGGCCGACACATTCCGTCTCAAAGGGATAGAGGTATAGAGAAATGATTCCTGAAACAGAAAATCCACAGGAGGCAAAACGTGTCCTTCCGGGTTAGCCTGCGCACTATGCTTAGGCGGATCAGGGTCGATACTTTACGCAGAGTCCATACTGTTGGTTTTCTCGCGGGACGGCTCATATGTTGGTATTACTTACATAGTATTTATTTATTAGAAAAATGGTTCATACCTCTACCAGCCATGAAACAATGTTTCTAGCAATGTTTAACTGGTAATTTGTGTTTCACCATGACCTTGAGCACCATTTATGAATTCACGTAAACCATGATCATCCTGCAGACTCGTGTGATCTTGGTCTACATTGCTCGATAGTTATATACTTATAAAGGTCGACACTATCTTCATGAATACAGAAGGGTTTGTCAAAAGGCAAGCATGGTGATACCATGGTATGGTCAGGTTGTCCTAACTCTCCGACGTGTGGTAATTAAAAGCATGTGATGTGATTGGCAAATTTGACTAGCACTCGCCTGCGCGTTAGATGTGTTAGAACCATCTGAATACACAACACATTTAGGAAATCAGCAGGATTAGATTTGTAGTAATATCAACAAGGACTAAAATGTTTCAAATATTTTCTTGATAATGCAAACATCAAGGATATGGTGTTACAATGGTGTTTTCAGATTGTCAATATCACCTTCATGTTGCAGTGTTAAGAGCGTTAAAAAACGTGTTTTCAATACCCACCAAGGTAAACATAATGATGTTAGAATAATAAAGGAGAATGCCCTTTCTTTTGTGTTGATGCATTATGCAGCAATGTTTGCAACTTGTCTCCGTTATAGGTTTTTCAACGTCGTGTTGATGGGTCAGTGGATTTCTACCGAGATTGGAGAGACTATGTCGCCGGATTCGGTTCAACGAATAAGGAATATTGGCTAGGTAATCGGACGTGTTTACTTGTTCTCCTACACAAACACCTCCCTGTTCAATGTATTCATGCTACAGAAGCGGTTTAAATGCCATATAACTAACACATACCAAACTTACTTTGGAACACTGGATAAGAGAGTGGCAGCGGTAACATGCTGTTTGGGGATCAGATCGGCCAATTCTGACAACTGCGCATTGGTATTGCATGCATGATAGTAAATGAGCAGTGCTCTACGGGAACCGGCCGTAATGTCATAGGTTTCGAATGAATATCCATTTGAGCCGTCCAGCAGTATGGTCTCTGCGTAATGTATCGAGCCAGATCAGCGCAGCGGGCCGTAATAGTCCGTCTCTGGGGGATAGAGGTATAGAGTAATGAGTCATGAAACAGACAATCCACAGGAACAGTGTCTGCGCAGCATGCTTAGGCAATGATGGTTTTCTCGCGGGACGGCTCATTTTGATCTTAAGCAATAACGCGCAGGCAGGTATGTTTCACATGTGTAATACCGATAAGGTTGATGCCTTGGATTTGTGTGTTAGTTTTGGGTTTTACAACGGTTTCAACCGCTAAGGTTATATCATGGCGGACAGGACATCTGATATTAGTTCCACAACTTATATTCACATCAAGATAAATATCATATTTATATATATACGGTATAAAACTAATACAACCCGCCTACATTGACTCCAATCGTTCAGACACATTAAGCAGGATATTACGGTGCAAACAGTGGTCAGACTATGGCTGCCATTCTTGTTAAGCGTCCACCAGCCACATGGGCTGGGTTACTTGGAGCACCGCTCAAATATGCATGCAAATTAATTTACATATTGTATGAATATTATCATATGCTGTACCATACATTGTATATTATACAATTATGGACTTTTCAGTTGTTATACATGATGTTGATATGCACCAAAAAAATCATTATTGACCGAGGCGATATAACAGCTGAAAAGTCCATAATTGTATGATGTATCTCAAGGATATTAATCGACGTTTCGTGGGATTCCCCGGTATTTCCCTGTTACTATTTATAAAACTGGTGAATATCAGAAAATAACGGTGAATATCGCAAGATATTTTTTCTAAAAAGTTACTTTTTAGCCGATGAAAACGCGTATATTTATAGGTTATATAATAAACATATATATGACCACACTTTGATGGTATCTCGTTTTAAGGCAATTATGGTTCCTTGCAAACAAGGTGCGTTGACTTGCCCTTGAACCAATGTTTGAATCGATGGAAGCGCATCCTGTATCCGAAGACATTTACTTCCAAATACTTTAATGACATATATACACCATAGCGTAAGACATACCAGTCCCAAGCCCTGGACTGAGAAGCAGTACTTGAGCTTAAGAGTCAAGTCCCTATCCTGAATAAATATTACCACTCCAGCATTGTATGTTATGCAACAGTATATATGCGTAAAGGTGGGCAATTTTACAAGGTGCGTCCTAGTGTAATTACCACGGCACAGAAATAAGATGTCAGTATTTATTTAACACTATACGATCACCACTTCTCTATCTCGTATATGTATGAGTTAATTCCCTTGTTAATACATAATGATTCTGTGGACGACAATGTGTTTGGCTGATGCAAATGTCACTCTAAGAGGTAATCACCACTTCTCTATCTATATAAGAGTTATTTCCCCCTGTTAATACATAACGATTCTGTAGACGACAATGTGTTTGGCTGATGCAAATGTCACTCTAAGAGGTAGTCCTCCGATCTTTACGAACGTTTGCTACTGCAGGGAGTTTATGTCCGGTTTAATTGAGATTGATTGATTGATGACAAAACCCGATTTCGTGTTGTATTCATATCAGGTTTAGAAAACATCCACGCATTGACCTCCATACCAAACTTTGAACTCAAAGTGGTGATGACAGATTTTGAAAATGTTACGAAACACGCAACATATGCCTCCTTCCATATAGAAGACGCCACCGCCAACTACCGTCTGACCGTGTATGGTTACACTGGAACTGCAGGTAAGTTTTCGAATTGAAGTGTGTGCATTATACCAAGAATGACCCTCTCAAAAATGCGGACACTTTTGACACATCAGTAGCAGATGACTTTTGAAAACAGCGTAGCAAAATGGAAATTGCCCAAGATGAACAATTATAAAACAGACATCGCTATTATATGTATCGGCAAGGCATAATGTTCCACGCCTAACTAAATACATGTTTGAAGTGGATCATCCCTTGATAGGCTATCGTGGCACCAGTACCAGACCGCCTAAGTGGTATAGTGGTCCTTGGGTACGGTAGTCGCAAGGTTTCGATCTCCGACCGTGTCCTTCCAAAGACTATATTTAGAATGGAGTGCTCCGCGGAGCACGTGTGTCCCATGCACCTGCTCATTGAAATTATGACGAAAATAGTGTAACGGACAGACAGACGCCGGACAAAAGAAAAGTAATCCTTAAGTGCCTACCATGCTACGCAGGGTGACACAAAAAGCTAGTAATGGCTTTCTCTCCTTGGTGGCCAAACATGACTCGCTGGTCTCAGGATACATGGGTCAACTGTAAGATTGTTGAAAGCGGCGTAAAACACCACTTATACAGGAATGAAAGCAATCTCCTTCGCAGAGTTGTCGTTCCTTACACTCACTCATACATATTAATGTAGAGCGCCTATGTATAAGATAGTGGAATGAAAGGGGACTGCACTTGACACAATGGTTATTGGCATATTTAACAAGATCATTCTGTATTTTAGAATTAAATTAGATTATGATTTAGTTTCATAAATGCTCAATAAATATCTCTAAACTTGTTAAAATTAATTTTATTTTTTTGTTTATATACATGTACTCCCGTTTTTGTTAGCATACCTCTGCTAAATTGGAAGGAGAATATACTTCCCTCTCTCCTTCCAAGGCTTGTGTCACACTCAACTTATAACTAGAGGCATTAAACCATAAGTTACTATCTGTTAATATTTCAGCACCTATGTCTTTTTCGTATCTAATTGATCTAGTTAGAGCAGATGTTAAACCGTTTATCGATAAATATTAAAAAACTTCAACTTGTATGGCACATTATAGTTGCAGTCAATGTTAAGCAAACTGTAAACCAAATGGTTTCGGGACTAAACTTGTCATTTCACGACAAAACTTCACATGCTGAATATCACATAGATCGTAGCATATAAAACATCTTATCTTTACGTACAAATTGACCCTTTCTGCTCTTGATAACCTTTTATTATATACTATGGTAGCCAGGTAAGCAATAAAGGCACACATTTGCCTTCTTGTTCAAAATAAGGGGACATTTTTGCCTTCTTGTTCAAAATATTTACATCCTGTCTATACCCGGCCGAAAATTGGTTAAATCAGTAACGGTGCTTGAACTTGTGACAGTACCTGGGGCATAATAGGTTCAGGGTTTTGTTCTTCTAGAATATGGTATTTGGTAGGTAGACCTGACTGACATTTAACACGTACAATCATTTTATTGCTAGGAGACTCATTTGCCAGACAGAATGGAATGATGTTTTCAACCTATGACAAAGAAAATGACAGCGAAGGGACTGATAATTGCGCAGTGGTTTACCACGGTGGGTGGTGGTATAGCAATTGCCATGACTCCAACCTCAATGGGAAATACTTGAGTGGCACACATGCGTCGTTTGCTGATGGAGTCGAATGGCGGGCTTGGCATGGTTATAATTATTCGCTGAAATCAACTGTTATGATGATAAGGAAAACATAAATCAAATGAAATAAATATGAGCCGCGTCGGACGTTTTTAAATTTCATCTCCGGTGTTCGCATCACTTTAAATGTTACATTTGTGTTAAACTAGTTTGACTACACTTTAACAGTTTCATCAGAAGATGCATGGAATGTTATATTTTTATAAATGGTCTGACAGTGAATGTTCTAGTGCGACTGTGCGTAAGCATGGGATTACCAGAAGGTTCACTGTTTGCAAAGGCAACAGGACTCCATTTCGCTAGACACGGCTCTATTATATATAAAAAATCGTTTTGTTTTGTATATGTTTATTCCCGGAATATTCTTTTTTTTAAACTGTGTGTATGTATGTGAGACGGAATACAAAAATAGACTTCCTCGGAAAATGAAAGATATTTCCAGATATTTCCGGTTGGTGTTTTCAGCACTAAAACCTTCAATATTCGTTCCGTAAAGGATTGTACGCGTTTAGTTCCTGTGCCCTGACACTGGTTCACTGGCATGGTCCTTCTTTGACGAATGCTAATGACATTGTTCGTGATCTTCTTAGAATAGAATGAAAGGTCCCATTCGTCTTCCACAAATATTATAAATAGTCTACGGAAGAGGAAGGTAGCTAGTTACCTGGGATGACCATTATGTGAAGTACGGGTGACGGAAGTGCATGAAAGACATGTGATTTGCAGTCATAATAAATAACTGAAAACCCGGTAATAATGAAGTTCAACTCAAATAAATCAATCTCGGATACTTTCAAAGAAGTCATCGGCAATAATAGCACGCCATTTAAGACCTAATTTCAAAACATCCAGTGACGTATTCCTATTCTGTCTATTCCGGAGGAATGTAGTTCATTGGAACTGCTTTCTATGTTTAAAAAATCTTCTTTTAACACAAGCACGCACCTTAGGTTGGATATATTCAAGAACCACGTCGAGTTCAGGATTTAACCGAATACTTTAAATTGAAGAGCCTTCTCGATGCTGTTCTGTGGATCGATTTTAACATTTTAAAAAAATCGATTGGATGACATGTCCCGATTGAAGAATATTATCCTTTTGAAAAAATCCTCGATGGTAAGTTCAGATCCTTGATATGTTTTCATTTACTTAATTGTGAAGCATGCTCAGTGACAACAATGTACGTTAGACATCGTGTAAAACAGCAATCGGACCTCAAACAATAGACATCAGGAATAATATGGCACTATTTAAGTGACGTATTCCGGTCAAAATCCATTCCGAATGATTGGAGTTAATGCGAACTGTTTCGGATTTTTTATATCACATCAAGCATTTGGAAACCCATTCATATATTCTGGTTAATTCATCTTTACCGTGTCCACTTTGTTCCGCTTTGTGACGCATCTGCAGCAGACGGCAATGGTAAACATTGAGACTAAAGTAGAAGTTAGCAATTTCTAATTCTGTCACAATATTTTCAAACATATTCCATAACTTTTTTCCATTTATAAAGATGTACATAATGTTGTCATGATGTGTTTCAAAGACATTATCTGCATATGTAACTGGGCGAAGGTTATAATCTAAATCGAGTTTAGCAGACGATGTCCGATAGGTGTAGTCATGACAAAGATTCCTTCCGTCAAAATTTACATATCAATTTGTTCAACCTTTATCTGAATAGAGGTCAAAATATATTGGGATTAACATAATAAGGGCGTATGCTTTCAATTTGTTAACTAGTTTTTTGCTCATTTTCGAATTTTACCATAATAAAAACAGAGCCGATCCATGAGAAAACCAACGTTATGGATTTGTCCCGGATCGTCCCGGATCGTCCCGGATCAGCTTAAGTATGCCGCGCCGGCTTAGCCGGACAGACACTTTTCACCTCCAGTGGATTTTCTGTTTCAGGAATCATTTCTCTAAACCTCTATCCCCTTGAGGCGGAATGTATCGGTCCGGATCAGTTTGCGTGGACTGCGCAGGCTGATCGGGGCGATACATTACGCAGAAGCCATAATGTTGGTTTTCTCGCGGGACGGCTGATATATTGGGATTAACATAATGAGTACGTATGATATCAATTCAATTTTTAACGAGTGTTTTGCACATTTTCGAAAGGTTTATCTTTACAATATCTTCAGGAATCCGCTGTGGTCGAGTGGTTAGCGTCGGGTATTTCGAAACAGGGTGTCCCTGGTTTTATCCCCAGTCGCGGCAGTTCGGTCATGGTGGAGTGCCCTTGGGCAAGACACATTTTCTAGCCTAGTACTGGTTTGTTTACCCAGGGATCATGAATAATTAAATTTAATTGCGCGCTAAATGACCTTAGCTGTCGATGCGCCATAAAACAATATACATTCATTCATTACAATATCTTCAAAATAATAACAAATCAATCGATAAAATGGTTGGTCGTTATCGTCTTCATTTTGGTGAGCACTTGAAGGAATCCCCATGCCATTGTAAAAAACGGAAAATCTTGTAACCTGATTTACAAGTAGAGTCTTATCTTCACTTCTTATCAAAATAGTCAAGTCGTGCGAACATTCTAGGTCAACCTGACATAAGTTTACAGTGAATCGAAACGATGCGTACGTATTTTAGCATTATTTTGTTAATGTGTATCATTTTCGTTTGATAAAGTTAAGGTTATGTTTTTTCCGTGTTAATCGGCCTTCCGTATGATGAATATTGAACAAAAAGCAAGGTAAATTTACACAGCAATATAAAGTAAACGCTTGTTAAGCAACATTTTAATGTACACAGACGTAATTTGTTTTGCAAATACCGGCCTTGTTTAAATTGCTCTCTCCCTAGCTGGACTGTTTGCGGGGTTAATTCGAGTCGGTTTTTTTACCGTACCAAGACAGCCATTTGTGCAAGAGTAAAGTAAATAAGGCAACGAATAAATTTGCCTAAATATGGAAAATGTTTATTAGAGCTTTGCTACAATTTTAATACATACACATAACATAATGATGAAAGTCAAAAAGGTTATCCTGAAATATCTTGAATTTGTTTTCAGGGGGAACGATTTACAATGGCATAATGATTCATCCGTTTAAGGTAGAAACATCTCTTATGCGATCGGCAATTTCCGCATGACGTCGTTAGAGATCGGTTTTGCTCGTAGGCTTTTCGGTTATTTCCATCGGAAATGACCTACACGTCCACGAACAATGCCGATCTCTTACCATTTCTCTTACAAGTTCACGCTTTAAAAAAGATGCATGTCTGATATGCAGCGACAGTTCCTGTTTTTATATATTACTTTTATACACGTTAATATTACAGGGTGTGTGTTCGTTCTGGTACTGCTGTTTCTTTTCTCCCAAGCCGATCTGTCTTGTAAGTGTTCGCAAATACAAAATGGAATTATGTGGGACGTTCCCCATAGGATGTTCTCGATGGATCGTATCCGTCTTCCATAGTTTTATTCATGACCGGTATCAATCGTGTAGCGTTAATAATTTGTAGACATAAGCGTTTAAAATCCTTTTTGGAATGAGATAAACTCCTTTTTATTACAAACATAAGCTTCGACTTTGCCTTAGAATCTCAAAGGTATCCGTTTTACTAAATTCATTTCCTGTAGAAACATTTATTGAAAACAAAAATGAAAAATAAGCAATACCATTTAAAAGACTAGCGAATATTGATGAAGTTCGATATTTTAACTTAACTAACATGTTGTGCCGTAAAAGCTCAGTCAGTAACGAGGAGTGCCCCGGCTTGTCCAGTTATCATTGCTTTTATCTTGGCAAACGGCATGGCGACTAGAGTCATTTGTCTTCTGCCAATGTCAACGATGTTGGAATGTAGCCGGATGCCTGAGAATGATAATTGTATGAAGTACTGGTGTGAGAAAAAACAATTTAAATATGTTGATATTAATTGGCCGCCATGATATAACTGAAGGTATGTTTAATACATCGTTGAACACCAATCAATCGAACAATGTTCATATGGATATCAAATAGGTGATGTGACTATTTTGAGGTAATTTACACAAACGTATATCCGCAAATCAGACATTATAAGAAGCAATACACCTTACATTATTACATTAAAGAGAATATGATTCCATTCATGATATATCGAAACTAATATGCATGATTAATTTAATATTGTTTTAAATAAAGTGCAATATTTTACAGCAACTGGGCAGACATGTGCCTTCTGTAGCGGACTGACTGACCAGAAAGCATGCACCAGCCTGATAGAGTGTGCTGATTACGAGGTATGAGTCGATGGTTTCATGTTTATAGCTCTGCGCTGTAAAGTATATATACAGTGTGACAGGTCGGCACTTAGGATTCATGTCTCTTTTGTATGACCGTGTCTCTGTCCGTCTGACTTTCAATCTGACTATTCGTCACAGTTTTATTTAATAAGTGATGGTAAATTGTTATTAGCATTTTGCTGGGGAATATTTCCCGAATATAGCTAGAACATGCTCTTGACATGGACGTATTTACGTACATTTATTTACCTTTTTGGAAGAAATAGTCGATTTAATGTATTGTGTCAGACATCTGATCATGATCTTCTTCGAGTCACGCACCTGTGCTTAGCAATAGACGGTTTATGTTCATATTCTGTATTGTGTCAGACTATTGATCATGATATCCGAGTAACACATCTGTGCTTGGCAAGTGGCCTATTCCTATTCTGACCTTCATAATGACTTTCAAAGCGGTAGTGGTTGCTCGCATGTATGACTCTCAGGGTTGTAGGTAAAAGGTAACGACATGGTTTATTTTATAATATTTCGACACTTACAAGTTTTCAATGTACCTAAATGTGTTAAGTTGGTGTTTGCATCAATATATAATGGTGGAATACAGTGGCAGAGTGACAGTCTCTGGTCCCGGGTTCGTATACCGTGATAAGCGGGTTCTGCCTTTGGTTTTGTCCACACAAACGGCGCGAGTAATGTTTTTTTCTTTCCAGGAAGCACACCTCGAACATGATTAATTTTAGCTAAAGAAGCTTGGAAGCAATCGATTCAAAATAAAAGAGTAATACAATATACAATATGGGTATTCAGTAATCTAGGCCTCTGGCCCATTATACAAATATTCATTTACAAAATAAGTGTACATGAGTGACATCACAT
>JAUELF010278328.1:0-19544 GCA_031471495.1 Clinocardium nuttallii | reverse complement strand
GCATGTTGAAACTTTGTTGGAATGTTTGTCTTAGTAATATCTAGGCCATGATTGAAACTGGGTCATGTTCGGTCAAATTTAAGGAATATATTGTTGACATTTAGGTGAGCGATCCAGGGCCTTCATGGCCCTCTTGTTTTCTATATTGAGAATTACACCACAAGGAAAATTGCTTTTGATAATATTAACATAATGTAAGTGTTTTTCTGACAAACACACAACGTCATACTGCTCCCATGTTTTTATCATATCATCATACCCATTTACCGGGACACATAAAACACTTAAAATTATCCAGCATTTGATTGATATTGCTAGTATTATCTTCCCATGTCTCTACTTAACCAACAATACCAAAATTATGTCTTCCCCGTATAATGTGGAGACATATTGTTTTTGCTCTGTCTGTCAGCACAAATGTTTACTATACTGAGTATATGTGCAGGGCCCGTGTTACAACTACTTTGATTCAAGGGCTAGGTCACAATTAGATGTCAAAGGTCATAGGACTATATTACCGCTCAATACATTTTGAACTTTTGAAGGATTTCGAAAGTAATCACCACATATAATCACCATACTAAGATGAGCGCTGAGTGCATGTTACAACCACTTTGACTCAATGTCAAGGTCGCAATTTCAGGTGAAAGATCATATGGCTATATTTCATGTCTGCTCAATATCTTTTGAACCACTTGAAGGATTTTGAAATAACTCGCTACACATGTTAACCTTTCTGACATATTGTTTTTGCTCTGTCTGTCAGCAAAAATGTTTACTATACTGAGACAATGTGCAGTGCCCATGTTACAACCCCTTAGGTTCAAGGTCAAGGTCGCAATTCCAGGTCAAAGGTCATATGACTATAGTTTGTGTATGTTTAATAACTCAGCACAAATGTTAACCATACTGAGATGATATGCAGAAGGTATGTTTCAACTAGTTTGTTTCAAGGTCAAGGTTTCAGTTTTACAATCATTGACAGAGTGCAATGGGTGTGACAAAAACAACCATCTAGTTTGATACACATTTACAGAAACCATGACCATTTACTTTGTCATGCAACCCTCAAATATTCCAAGTTTAAAATGTTATTTTTTCATTAATCAAATTGTTTTATAGACCTTGACCACATTCCTTTTTATCACTTTTATTATCCCGACTGAACAACAAAGTACAAAGTGAGGTCATATTTTATTAAAAACAATATAAATTCCCCGTTCTCTCAATACTTTCTATGGAGCCTCCAAAATACACCAATGCTTGAAGTGTGGCCTTATTAGACTGGCAAGCTTCTCCCTGATTGTTCTAATGCATTATATGTGAGCTCATACCTCTTATGAGAGTGTTTTCATATTTTGATACGGAAAATCACCGTTCTTTCTATACAGCCTATGGACCCTCCAAAATACACCATAGGATTGCCAGTTTCAATATACTTGTTCATATCATTTGTTCGTGATTCGAGGTTCAGTATCACCAGCTACAATTGTAGTGTTTCCAGTGCGACAACCAGCTATTTTATATACCATAATCCCTCTCTTTCAGTGCACAATGATATAGCGGTCCCTTTTTTATGTAGTCAAATATTCCATGATTACGTAGTGCTGTTAGCTTTGAGGAATGATGAACTGTAAGTTTGTCTGATATATGTATACCGGCACCTCGAAGCTTTTCATGTGCCAGAATAACTGAAGCTTACTCTTTAAAATTCTGAATCATCAAGCGCCAAATATTCTCAATGATTATATTTTCAAACTATCAGTTTCAAGAGCCTTCAAATGCTTTGACATTTCATTTCATTCACTTCCATCTCTATCAAACATGTGTCCAGTTTCGTCGCTGGTGCTCGCTATCATTGATTATAGGGAGAGAGATTACCTTGTTCATCATTCATCATGTTTTGTTTGATTCAATTTTTTATTTACCTTAAAATGCATTACCTTTAGTTCTCTTCTGAGGTAAGCTGTATTTTGGCTCATGGCTGAAATGTAATTTGTGTAAGTTCTTGAGAAGAAGACAAGTTTGAAGGAGCAATGGCATCTAAAATGACTCCGGTTTCTGGACTAGGACTAGGACTTTGGCCAGAAGCAGGCCCTGGATTAGTTTCTACATCATCGGATAACATGAGAAGTCTCAGAAAATGTCCAGTGTACATAATGCAAAACAGTGATATTTTGTGACATGCGTTACTATTTTGAGTTAGTAGGCCACAAATCCAGTGAATCACAAATAGTGAAACAGCTATGAAGGAAGTCAGAACAAACATGTTTAATGTCACATGCATAGGGACTAAAGTTAGTTGTTTTTTCCAACACACGAGACGTTGATGTCCAACGTTATCATATTGTTGTTGTTATTGTTTAGTTTCCCCTGTTCTCTTCGCGGCAATATTATTGGTAATAGGATATTGTTTATTCGGTTGAATCAGTTTAGATGTGCAGCTAAACACATGGTGATCATATTAGGCAAACATATGTACAGCTTATATAATAAGTCTCTATTGATGTTAATGCTAAAATTAGTTTATGCGCACGCGTAATTTTTTGGTTAAGGAGGACCATATATTCAACAGTAGTATGTAGTATGCGTATGGACGGTCGCATAAAGAAACGTGGGTTTTAGATACTTATTATGCTTGACTTGTCAGGAGAAGAGATCTGGAGCGGTGCAGCTTTGTATCAGAGGACTTGTGCGTATCGCTCAATTATCTTCCTTCTGTTTTATTGACAGGGGAATCAGTGAGAAGATTATGGTATGAGTGCAGTCTAGTATCAGTTGTACAAACAGGTCATCGCTAATAATTGTTATTAGAGTATTTCTGGGTAGCTCTTCCAGGATCCTGTATAGTCTTCTGATACCGTCGCCTCTTGTATCTGTCAGCGATGAGCATTTTATAAGAAAGTGCTTCAATGTTTCATCTCCATCATGGCAGAGTTTACAAGTTGCTTCAATTTCTTTACTGTTGAACTTTGCAGAATTTGTCTGCAAAATAAACGTTCCTGTTAAAAGTATCGCATTGACTTCGGTTTCATGTCATTTTGATTTGGTTACTTTCCATATGTTGTGTGGGGTAACAGTTGTTTTTTCTTGTATTTGGGGGTATTGCAACGTTGTTCTCACTTTAGTTTCTTCTGTCTTTTTTGGGGACCAGAATTCGCTGATAGCTGTCTGTATCATTGGTTTACATGTTGCTTGAGTAGGAGGGTAGACGTTCTACAGGGGTCGGTAGTGTGTATTTTTGTAGCGTCTTTCTCACTGCAGATGCGAATGACTTTCTGCATCTACTAAAGTTAACTGGCACTGGAGAATGCCGTATTCAACTGAGGCTGGTAATCTGGCTATATAAGGAACAGCGAGAGTAAGTTTCTGCCAATGACCGATTCAACTGGTTCGCATCCAATCAGGGCGTAAATTGCTGCAGAAGCCGTTCTGTCTGGTAATCCTTAAATTGTAGATGTTTCAGGAATTTCCTTTGGTAAATTTCTAGCTTTTTAAGATCAGTCGTTGTGAAGTACAATACTTCTATGCCATACAAGAATCTGGAAATGACACACGTTCTCCAAATTTTTGATGTTACTAGAGGTGATATGCCGCGCCTCGCGTGTAAAGGGCAAGCAGGGCGTAAATTGTCTTTCGTGCGGTTTGAAGTCTGTTCTCGAAATCCGCAATATTCTTGTTGTTTCTATTGATTCCCAGATGAATTAGCGATGAAACAAGAAGGACAAAACACAAACAGAGTTCAGGTGTGATCTTTTATGAATGATAGGTTAAGTCGGTCAGTCTTACACAAATAAGATATGTATTATATAAATAATTAAAAGTACCCAATTAACAAATCACAAGTAAGCGGGGCAGCAAACACATTTTGACAATAAGTTGGCACAATATCAGTAAACATGAAGTAATATACAATTATGACAATGAAACTATATAAGAAATAGTCACATGCCCGCACAAGTCAACCCCCCTACAATTTCTTGTAGATATACAAAAAACATGAGATCATACAATAATTAAGATAATTTGCCAAATAAAATAAAAATAAAAAATTAATCTTAGAGCAAGTCATCTAAAGATATTTAAGAAGACCTCTAATTTGCGATAAGACGAGTTAGGGGAGGGTGTGGAGGGTTTAATATTTTAACCACAATGAAACCAAACTGTGAAGTAAAAACCCGGAAAAAGAATTTATATGCATGCGCAAGGATACAAGATCTATAATCGACCAATGGAAATCTTGTTGTGAGGGTAAAAGAGGGTGGATGACTATCAACCAAAATATTGTATTCTCAATTCCCCGCTTATTAACTTGTTTTACGCGAGCTCGTAAAACCGGGTACTTTATGTTTGTTACAAACGCAATTTCTTGTCCGTCAAAGGTTGCGATGCGTGTATCTTTGCATTTGTAGTTCATGATTTCTGACTTGTCGGGGTTAATTTTCACTAGGTCTCTCGTTGTGTTAAAATCCACTATGTTAAGCATAGCTTGAAGTTATCGATGTTATTTGCAAATAAAGTCCTGTCGTCAGCACACGTAGGTGTAGCCACACAGATGTTTAGGAGGATATTTAATAAAGAAAACACAGAATATATCAATTTATAATATAACCGTTTTCCGATTTGATGAGTATTTAATGTGATCATGTAGTGTATATAAGTAAGTAAGTAAGTATATATGTGCTTTGTGCTTTGTATTTGCAATGCTAATGTTTCTCGCGATACGTGAGACTTATGCTTTGTTGAAATAAACTTGAATGTTAAGTAGACTTATTAAGGAGAATCAAAATATCTTTTTAACTGTTTGGGTAAATGTACGAAAAGCATACAATAGAGTACACACAGTTCGATTTATTTGTCTGCTGGTATTTGATGAAAACAACGAAATAACTGGGCCAATAAATAGACATAACCAAAGCTCAAACAGAGATACGAGTGTTGATTAACGGAATTCGGTGTATTGAACATAATATGTCTAATGAAGCATACTAGAAGACGTCAATTTATTATTCAAACATTTGATATAATAAGAGCCGTCCCGCGAGAAAATCAGCATCATGGCCTCTGCGTAATGTATCGACTGATATCATCCTGCACAGTCTGCGCAGACCAATCCGGACCGACACATTGCGTCTCAAGGGGATAGAGGTAATACTACCATTATGCGTTACATCTAGCTATACAGAAAATGTTTCTCCTTGATATATAAGAGTTTATGATCATTCTTGAAACTAAAAAGTTCGTATTGTGTCGTTGACATGTCTACCCATAACAGTGACGTTATCCTTTTCCAAACATGAATATTTCCACACTAACCGACGATAAAGCTTCACAATTGTCTTGAATATAGTCTTCTGTATATACACTTTTTAGAGTGTTATTTGAATTTCTGTAGCCTGAACTAATTTAAAACAACGACTTTAAATCAAACACAAATATACATTTTAAACTGACACGGCGGTCGACATACCTGTTGACATTTCGTGACATCTTCGAGTTAGTATTGCCGTGTAAAGGTATTTTGTCACACCAAATATACAAATTAAGTATTTTAAAGTCGAGAAATATGGAGTTAAAGTCGGATCTCCTCGTATGTCATGTGTACACTATGTAATTATGTGCGTATTCATGCACGCGCGTGACGTCATTCTATTTCGATAGAATCATTTATGAATGGGCTGTTGTATTTTTGTATGTAATTTCTTAAAATGTGTTAAAATGAATGTAGATAAACTTGAAATTATGACTTAGAATGCAAGATAATTAGAATATTACGTCCTTGACTATCGACATGAAATTTATCTGACTCGGCTGAGGGAAGTGATTATTGTCTCGCCAAAGGCTCGACAATTATTTATTCTCTCAACTTGTCAGATAAAGTTCATATTAGGTCAAAAGACGAAATATTCACTATTTATCTGACAATGTAAACTAAATGTTAAGTGTTAACGACAAAAGGTTTTTTTATATTTTTATCCTTGTAGATAATTGCTTACGAAACAGTTATTTTAGCTGAAAGTGTTCATGATTGGTTGGCTTTAAATGCTATGTCATAGTAGTGCAATAACAAAGGTAGTCACTTGTTTTTGAAAAAATATAGAGGTTTTAGAACAAGTTTTTGGAGTTTAATGGTGGCGACCCTTCCGGGACCGATTTTCGTGGTAGCGCATGGCGGTCGGGAACGAAGCAAATTTCCGGAAATAATGGACATTTAGCTTAACGACCCCGGCGTTTTGGTCGGTTGGCAAATTTTGATGTGGTAGATCAGGAGAATAAATCAATTATAAACCTGTCTCTACCTGTGACCGGGTCGGTTTAGACGTTTTTCTGCGGAAAATGCTGCCCGAATCGAGCAAGCGGGTAAAACACCGTTACATACCTTGTCATTATTATTACGCTATTTGGACTATAGAGGTGCTATTTATAGTAACACGTGCGGGAGTCCCCAAATTATCTTAGGATCATTTTTTCAAAGCTTATAGACAATATAGAGATATTTTTTGAGAAATTTACCGAGGTAATGTGTATTTTTCCACATTATTTGCTGTAATAGACATTCGGACGCCTGTGGTTTTAGACAGAATATTGTTTACCGTTTAAAATGTAGCAAATGCGTCTTTGGCTCATTGCTCAGTTTTTGGTTGTTTATGGCAAAGAAACTGCGTAATCAGGATGTAAGTGTGAATATATAGAAAGCTTAACCATTATTCTACACATATGTGCAGTAACTGCTCGCGTTTATTGATATCATGTGTGTTTCAGGACTTTGAAAACTTTGAAGAAGACTGACCCAAATATTTGTGCAAGCATTCTGTTCGCTGAACTCATTTATTAAATTAGTTGTTTGAAATATTAAGAACTGTGAAAACTGTGCTATGTTCTCGTTATATCTGTATTGATACTGTAGATTTGGTGGTAAACGTTTGGTGTATTTCAAGCAGACGCTTAAAGTGTGCTTTTTCGATTTGAAGGGGAATAATCGATGATTTAAATAATCCCAGTAACTCATGGTTTATTTCCCTTTACTCACACAATCTCAAATTTTTAAAAAAAAATGTGCAGACAATCATCTCGGTTATAACGGTAATTTATTGTGCTTATTCTTATGATTGCGTTTTTGATTTGGATTTTTTAAGTATATTTACCGCATGAACATTCGTATTTGGAAAGGTTTAGCTGTCTGCAACAGGCAGAACATAGAACAATATTATCTACGTGTTCAATTTTCATTTGATGGAACATTTGTTATTTGGTTGACCAAGCCAGTATTAAGCATGTTATTCAAAATCTATAATATTTAGTTTACCTATTTATATTCAATAACACGTTTTTGATACTATGGTTGTCCCTATTATTGTGTATTGCTCGAAAGTCTTTAGTATAGCAAATGTTGATAATGTTGAAAAGCTTGAATTTAGATTTTAAACTAGAGCAAACCAAATTGTAAAAGTGGAACCTAAGTTTCTTTGGGAAAACTTGTAAACTTTGATATGAAGTCCTGTGTTTAATATAATGTCGATACTCTGGGTCCGTCGAAGTATTGGCTGGAACAGGTAACTCAATCTCTAGATCATTTTTAGCTCGTCTGATTTTCGAAGAAAAAGGTTATTGTGACACCATTGTCGTCGTCTGCGTCGTCCCAACACTTAAACCTTTGCTCACAACTCAAAACAGTTCCACATACATTCAATGGCAACTTGGTACATATCTTCCTAGAGATAATATGTATATGTTTACCAAGTCTAATAACTCTGAGTTCAATAATTATTCAGTTATGTTTGGACTCTTAAATCTTGCCCATAACTCAAAAAAAAAATGTAACTCGAGACAATACGCATGTTAATACCAATTCGTATACCTCTGGCACTGTGAAAATGATAATTTTAAAACAACATTGAAACAACATTGAAATACTATTGTTTATTATCCTAGTCAATATTAAAATATAGAATGCATAAGGGAGAGTTGTGTTTGAAAGTTCTTCACACTATTACCTAAATATCTTGCCATGGCCCCTGTGTCTGGGGATACTCAATACTAATGACGGCCACAGTTTGACCCTTGCTTGAACCATAAGAGCCGGCTAAATGTGTCTGGGGTATACTGAATAATAATGACAGTCACAGTTTGACCCTTGCTTGAACCAAAAGAGCCGGCTTAATGTGTCTGGGGGATACTGAATAATAATGACAGTCACAGTTTGACCCTTGCTTGAACCGTAAGAGCCGGCTAAATATGTCTGAATGATTGGAGTCAATGCAACTCTTGAGCTCTGGCAGGTATTGTGGTTTTGCTTTCATACCAAATATCTTTTTTATTTTGCTGTAAAACTGAAGTGTTGGACTATGATACTGCTAAAACTGGGTCAACCAAGGCGAGCCGAGTTCATTCTTTTCGTCAATGATTTCTATGAGATCCGCTTATTACAAGAAATAACGACTATTTTACTGTGAATAACATTAAAAAGTTATTTCTGTTACTTTTTTCAGACGATGCAGTACTGTTTTCATACACTTAAGAATGCTTACAATCCTTATTTTGGAATGAGCTTATTTTTGTTCATGATTAAAAAAAAATACAGAATTTAAGTTAAAAAAACAATAATGAAATTTGCATTTAAGTTAATCCCTGCTTAAGCTACATACTATGGGCTTGTATAATTAATGGCACCATTATGAAATCTAGTCCATTCTTGGTAACAGGTATTAATTGGCTTTTGTGAAGATCAAGATATACACTGTTTACATATTACTTACATAAGTCTGCTTGAAAGTTCTGTAGACTATTTGTCAAACGTAACAACTTGTCCGTGGGATCTACACTGTTCACATATTGATGCTATTACTTAAGCCTGTTTGAAAGTTCTGTAGACTAAAAGTCTGATCAAACGTAACAAATTGTCAGTGGGATCTACACTGTTTAGAAAGAATTGTCAACACATACCTTCTCCCACGGTATGGTTTATATGCTGTTATTGTGTATGAACTATCCTGATTACTTCGTCTACATGTATGTAGTCTCGCAAAAAGTCAGTTCTCGCATTCAGTAACGAGAACATCTTTCAATTAAGGTTTAAATGTTGGTCCTAGGTCCGGAGTGGCCGACTTATCTTTCTAATTGTTACGTACTGTTGTGAGCTGTGCTGTAACCAGGAAATACATGCATGTGTGATATGACTGTTTTTCTGTAAGCTGGGACTTCAAACACTTACTCAATCATATGCGGATTAGATTAATCTAACGATGACCCACGGGACGCCGATTGTATTATTTTTTAAAAATAGTTTGTGCTTCAAACACTTATACGCATTTCTCAGTACATACATAGTAAATACCAGTAAGTTTTTCCTAACGTTGATATACAAGTCATAATACCACCCGTATCTTTACGCCCAAACCATTGGAACCATTTCAGCCACATTGCACGAAAATGGACTTTGGAACTTCGTGACTAGCGAGGATTCAGATCGGCCTGCACATCCACGTAGTCTGATAAGGATCTTTCTTTTTGTTATCTTGATATACTAGCGTTCGAGAAGCCAAGGAGAATGGATAGGAAAAACGTTGGATTAAACACGTTTGCAATATGACATTCATTTCCGAACCTTCGAGTGTAAGTAGTTTTATAGTGTCGTTAATTGTTTTCATCTTCGGAATGACCCGCCATTTGGTACCACTACGAAATGCCCATTATGGTTGAAACAAGACCAAGCAGTTGATAACTTGCTTGTCGGGGAAATTTTGGCGAGTCATTATAACAATTCTCCAATCGAAATTTTATTCAAATTTTAATAGTTCCTATCAAATATAAAACCCTATATAAGTAAATTACAACTACAATACATAAATAACACCAAATACTAATAATTAAAAACATTCTACACATGAAAATAAATAACACAGTTTGCTTTGTAACATTGTAATGCTACTATTCCACACAGATCACGAACCGCAACGAATTGTAAATGTTAGGAAACGTGAGGATTCGTGGAATTTTGCAAATTATCTAGGCCAATTCGTGACACTTTATGATCCAGTTACGATACAGGCACCATAGAAATACGAAAATTGGTGGGATTCAGCTCGACTTTTACGAATATTGTCAAGAATTCACTACGATTTACAAGAATATATTATGGATACTGCACGAACATTAGGAATCAGTAAAGAATACGCCGAATGCATGTACGAATCAGGTATAAATAAAAATGAATTCGTGACTATTTTCGACAATTCTTAGGATTTCCCCTCAAGATAGGAATATAAAGGCCCTGGCCCCTACTTACGTATGTTCGTGGGATTGGTGACAGATCCGTATCAATTCGTGATATCCGTGGACTATGAGGAGTAGTGCCAATAGTTCTAACATTGATCATGTTTCACATTCTCATCTTATATGTACGTTTGAAATGATCGTTAATTATTTGGTTTAACGTTTGACCACATTAAGCTGACATCGAAACTTTTGCTGGATATGTACCGATCCTTATTTAGTTGCGTAATTTTTCTCAAGACACACAATGTGCATATGTGGATACAAATTGCGTGGATGCATGCACAGACATATATCGTTATCTTTACTGCTACCGTTAGAGTTTCATTGTTGGCACAGCTAGAACAATATTGTATTTAAAAATACACACAAGAGCAGCGTCACACGAAAACTATCATACGGAGGTTTTGAAATAAGTGTAGAACACCTCAAATTAACTCGGCGATTTAAAAATGACGTTGTCATACATTAACAGAATAAAGACTCGGGTGTTTCCGTACAAACTCGTTTGAATCGGTATTGCCCGTGGACCTTTCGGTAATATCCGGTGTAGATGACCGCTAAACCCAAGGCCAAATTAAGCCGATCTCTAACGACTACATAAGAACGTATCAGAGTCCATGATGAATTTTAAAACCTCAATGGCAACCATAATCAAACAACCTACTTGATTTCTGTCATGATATTAACTTTAGATCGGTCTCCGGTCGCACAGTTCCGAATGTCAGTTTCTGTGAGGCGTTTTTCGATCGTTTACCGACATTACAGTTAAACAGTTACGAAATAAAATCCGAGAGAAAGTCTTTTCGAGATAACACATTCTCCTTGTAATATCAGAGGATATTTGTTAGTTTGATAGAAAACGAACGATCATCAAAGTAAATTATCGACCCGGATAAGCATAAGCATGCCACACAAGCTAACCCGGACAGACACATTTTCGCCTCCTGTGGATTTTATGTTTCAGGAATCATGTACCTCTATCCCCCAAAGACGGAATATGTCGGCCCGGATTAGCATGCATGGACTGCGCAGGCTGATCTAAGTTGATACATTACGAAGAGTCTGCAAAGATATATCTTTTTCAGACGTTTGTCGAAATGGCGATCATTACCTGATTTCAACTCCCCTTATATTGGGTTTTCGCAGAGCAGTGCTTAACAGTTGCTACCGAATGTAACAGTGTAAGTAAAATAAACATTTACAAAAGAAGAAATTGTTTTGCTTCTGGTACCATTATATGTTGCCCAAGTCAAAAACAAGGGTCAGTATACCGTTTCTCTTGTGACTTGCTAATCGCCAATACAAATTGGTGCCATTTGGAGTCGTCATTCATTCAATTAACCCTTTCCCACGTGCATATAAATATACAGCAAGCCATGGTTGAACCAACTGTTTTGGATGAGCAATGTCTTCTATCTTTTACCACAATGCTTTCAGTTCATTTAATAATTATACCAATAGTGTATGGAAAGACATTTAATGAAACGCCTGTGTAGATGCTTTCAAAGTCGTCTGCTGCAGATTTGGTTCAGCCGAACAAAGTATAAAGGAACGAAATTGCCCCCCTCTCTTTGCATTACACTATTATTTAATAAAGCTTATATGGGGAATTTGGAAATGAGTACCTACATAAGATGCTACGTTGTTGTGTTTAATCCTTGCGGCGAATTGCTTTGTAATTCGTCACAGGGTCAAGATACTACAAAATAAATAAACACACAATCCAAATGGGTCATTCCTTTCATCCTCGCCTAAGTTCCTAGAATTCCTAAAAGAAGAGCAAGAGTTAGACTGCCGAAACGAGTATTTCAATTCGAAATGGCAAAATTCACCTTACGAAGCACTTTTTTCGCCTCACTTCATATGTTACGGAAGAACTGGTACAAGTTTTGAAAAACCCGGATAGCCAATGAATCGATTATAAAGAACAATTCAAAATTACGAGTCAAACGCCGTTCAAAATATTCAAACAATGTCGAGCCCTGTAAACAATATCCAACTGCTGAAAATATAGTTCCCATTGGAATGCGTTCCGGAGTCGAAAGAGAAAATAATTCAAATTGCAGAATCATTTGGGCCTCCACTTAATTGCGATTTACAAGATTTCCTGACAGCAAAACAAGAATTGAACTTCAAAAACGAGTGTTTTAATTTGAAATGGCAAAGTTTAACTTATGAAACACTATTTCAGTACACGTAGGAAATCGCAGAATATGCGTCATATATATTTTGTTTAATGATTGTTGATGGACATTAGCTCATTTATTTTAATGATTCCGTAATAGATTCACCGAATTTAGGTCAGATTTGCTTTTACATGAACGAATTGGCCATGTTTGACGGCATTTTTATAGATTAATTCGAAGGTGGGTCATAGGCGTTATTAAGTAATGCATATTTTGGATAGCTAAATAGAAGTGTAAAACAAACATTGGGTTCGTAGGAATGCCTCGAAAGTACACATGTACAACGTGTGGTTTTAATTATGTCATGGAAAACAAATGACCAGCTGAATTACAATACTTTTTTTATTGGTAGATTCTTGCTCGATCTGAGATGCTCGATCTTAGATGCTTGAAATGCAACAATAACTCATTTGGCCAGATGTTTCTAATGAATATTTATCAATTTTATTTCTTATACTAATTTATTTTTCATATATTTCTATGGTGTCATCTTGCTGTACCTCCGTTGGTATCTCCTGCGTCCTTTTATCGTCAGGGTATACAGTTGTATGCGGTTTTGGTCTTTTCTTTCGCGTCTTTCTTTCAGGAATGTAAGTGATTAAAAACTTAGCTACCTGTGCCATCATTTTGTCTTGTATGTTATCTTCAGCTTCCGCAACGTCGTCTGCAGTGTGATCATCGTCTGGGCGTAGCGACAAAATACGCCTTGGTCCAGTTCCGGGACGAGTGCTCGATATCGCTAAGGCAGCCGGAGAACATAAATTACGTGGAAGCATGGCCTCAAAGTGAATAATGGTATACAGTCGTTGTAGCCGAACGTATACCTTACTTGAGACTGACACAGTAAGATTGGAACATGTATTGGACATAATTGCAATCAAAGCATTTAGCAATAATAGAGTCGTCATGATAACAAACAGGACAAAAATAGTAATTGCCAATGCAGGATTGCGAGCATTGAAAAGGATACCGATTTCACCCATTCCGACCATAACTGTAAACATTTTAACAAATGTTTTAACAATGTCGTCAAATGCATCTTCATCACTCTCCGTTGCCTTTTGCATGACTACAAACATAGCAACGGAAAAGCCAACCAACAGAGCGCCAAAAACAACTCCGAATTGTAGCAGATCTCCTAGTACTCTTTTAATCAACACAGTAAAGAAGCTGAACCTTTCAATAACATGAAGAAAGTAAATAATCAAATACCAACCAATTATGATAGCGAAGGGTAAAACAAAGTTTTCATAAGTTGACACTGTAAACATGCATAAATAATCAACGATAATGCAGATTCCTAGAAGCATAAACCCATGGCCATATGAAAGGAAAAATAAAGTCCCTCTCAACATAAGACCATAGCGTACGTAAAAGAAACATTGTGACAGGAAACAAAGAAAGCCGTAAAAGGCGGTGATGCTACTCGAGACTACCACAAATGGTATTGTTTCGTAAGCGGGAGATGTCGCATTGATCGACAGAATAGGATTATCAAGTTTTGAGCGAACAACGGCTTCCCATGAGTAAAGACACATGATCAAGAAATGAAGAACTGCCCATATCCAAAACCATTTCCTGTACGAATTCCATTTTTCAGATATTGTTCTACTTATAACTGCAATACTGACAAACCTAGTGGTCAATTCATTGGACGACTGCTGGATTAGGAGGTGCAGAACCGGAACATGTTGTTCAAGCTTTGTCCGAGCATTTTCTGTATTCGCTTCTTCTCTTTTGTTATCTTCCCCGTTTATGACCGGAATTGTATCTATCTCAGTGACGTCATACACATCGTCATCAAAGCTTCCTTTGTCTTTGTCATTAAGTCGGTAAACCTGAAATAAGATAGAACAAAGGTGTTAATAGGTTAATACACCATCTATTATATTAACATTATTTTACCGTCAAATCTTTATAAGCTTTTACATAGCATACATCAATTTGGTAACTTATCCAATTGACTGCTTTACCCTTTCAATACTGTTTTATTAAAGCTTTGCATTTAGAAGAGACCATAACCAATGCTAGGACTATGAAGATACGAATGTTAGGTTAGGCAGCCTAACGTAAGGAGCCTGGCCAGATTGCTTCACATAACGTTTCAACCCGACAAATGGTTAGCATAGTTCACGCTGTAATTTAAAACACTTACATAAATAATTCTTTGCTTTCAGATTGATTGTAAGTGTTTAGAACTATTTATCACCGCCAATGTAAGCTTCATTGACATCATATCACAAGTCGCAACATGCGTATTGGGACATTTCAAAGGTTACCAATCGCTCACCAATGGAATAGAGCGCGGGACATATTGATTAAAGGCTTGAACTATACCTCTTATTCACCGTCACAAACATCGTTTAGAGGCCACGTTTGAAATAAGCTGTATCAGTAACATGTTTAATATTCTTCAATTCAACAAGGCTGTGGAATTTGCGACTCGTGTAAATCAACATTAGTTTGCGCATACATGCCGCTTAATATGCTTCAGCGCAGTGCGCCAATACATCACATATGATCTCAATAATATCCTTACAAACAATAACGTTTTGGATCAAATAACGTTTACAAGTGTGCAGGTTGATTTTTATCTCTACTCGTTATATTTATGTTAATTTGGACCTTTTTAGAACAAAGCTAAATTGTGTGAGCGACCCAATGGTATAGATGATACCAGACAATAGATGTTAGTTTAAACATATTTATTCATTCAGTTGAAGTAATATCCAAGTTTATGTAGGCAATGTTACAAAGTAGTCGATGAATGGATTAGAAAACAAGCACGATATGCTTATATTAATGTATGTTACATTAGATACTTCTTTTGTTAAAGAATTATGTTTTAACAAAATATCCCTCAAAACGAAATATATGTACTTGTATATACGTGTCCCCATATGCACGAGATAATGTCAGCACGCACCGTTGCTGTCCTTTTTATTACAGGTTTGCTTGTCTAGCTGAGCGTTACATTTCCCGTTTTCTATTCATTGAATTCGGCATTATTTGTGATGCATTTCGTTTATTCAAAAAATGTGTGCTCGTCTATCTGGTGTCAAGTAAGGGGGCGAACGAATGAACGACTTCTGCGTAAATTGCGGTCGTGTCGGACAGACAGATATACAGCGGCAAAAACATATCAGAGAATGATTTGTACTTACACATGTTTGCATCGTAGGAGCCTTTTAGATATGTTGATTTAGAGTATTGTATGCATTTTCACAACACTATGGTAAGGACATGAACAGTGCACTATGGACGTTATGCCCGTAAACACTGACCGGACCTTAGGATTGAGTGGAGTAGTCTTAAACGACATGATGTTTATTTGTCCGAATGCCTTTTGTCCTTTACTACCATATGGCAATGGATTGTTGATATGACAGGTGTGTCAGGAAAATGCGAAAGGCAACTAATATCAACTGTTGATACTTAGATGATCTCATGTAAACGTTCTATCCACATGACAGTTCGTCTTATGTTAATTGCACAATACGTCCAAATTACTATATGTGTAAAACGTCGGTAAAACGCCTACACATATTTTTGACAAGTCAAAACGGATGTACGAATATTTTTTAATGTTTTCATTCTTTATTATATTGCTATTTGTATAAATCAATGGAAAAATACAAATGCAATTTACTGGAAATATGTCACTTAATAATTGAAGAAATGTAGGTGGAACTTACTTTCCGGCTCAATATGAACTCAAACAGTTCCAAGCGACCATGTTTTGCGGCAAGTTGTAGTGGTGTAAGGCCTTCACGATTGTTCATGCCCCAAAGTCTTTCGGGTGCGTCTTGCTTCGCAGGATCAAATGCTTTCACAGCTCTATTACTTTGTACTGGCTTCGAATCGAAACCATATTTTAAAGAATCTCTATAGCTTCTAACCGTTTTCGTATCGTCATCTTCATCAACAGGTGGTGTGTGGGTCTCTTTACTGCTATCAAGAAACGTTTCAGAGATGATACGTTTGCTCTTCTCTTTAACTATATAACTAGAGATATCTGTTCTCTCCTCTAGAAAATCTGCAATGTTTTGCATAGTTGATTTGATTTTGGCTTCCTTTTCTGGATAGAAAACAGCGTAGCGTACCAATGAATGGTACATGTTGTCCTTGTATTCGTTAAAAGAATCGAAACAAACTCCGTTGCTCAACAGGATTTTGATCGTTTTGATGTCTAGTGTTCTAGCAGCAATATTCAAGATAGTTTTACCTCGCATCATTGACCCCTTCGACATTTCTCCTTTAATGTTGAAGTTCTTCAAGTCTATACCCTGTTTGCCTGTGTCAAGAACATGGGTGGCAAGCATCCTTTTCAGAATGCTATATTTGAAGCTTTTTTCTGTGGAAGAATTGGCTCCCTTCACAACCATAATATGCAGTGGTGTTGGACCGTTCCTTTCCTCTACGGATTCACCTTCTGTAGAACCGTCTGTAGGTTTCAATGGAAATAGTATCATATGGGGACAGTATCTTATTAGATGATTGATGATCTTGTGTAGACATGATCTCTCTGTGTCGTCTTTAGGTGTCGGCTGACTGACCGCCAAGAATAATAACGTACATTTCACCTTGGCTGACTTTGACGTATTTTTCCTTAATTCGTCTATGTATATTGGCATGACGTCACCAATAAAGTTAAGTTGGTCCTCATAATCGCCGAACTCGTGTACCAGATATGACAATTGTCGTTCAGTATTGTCGTTTAGAATTTCGCTCAAAATATCTACAAATATGTTAGACAGTTCTATAAAGTTCAGGTCAACATAACACTGCCTATAAATTGCATCCCTGTTGAAGCGGTCAAGAATAACGAATAGTCTCTTAACTTGTTTTTCGTAATCGCTTTCGAACATTTTCAGCACGTAATATATATCTCCTTTCACTTAAATGCAATATGTATTTATCCACTTAATTACAATATAAATGATATATGTTATTCATTTAAGTTCATACGCTTTTATTCACACTACACACGTCCTTAAACGTTATGCTATGAAGTCAGTTCTACTAAACAAATATTTCTCTAACGCTAAACAACTCCTGTAACTATAAACCTTGTTCTGCGCTGTGGTGGTATCTTTATATGATACACGTCGCGTCAAAAACAGGTGCATTTTGCATGATATAGATATGTTCAAATTTAGCACCTAGTTTTGTTTACAGCAGTTTATTTGTCATGGCCTAACAGTGTATTTCCTTGCTTTCATACACAAAGTGTGCACTCAGGTTTCCCTCAAACGCAGAGAACTTTCAAGCCAAATTGACCAATTAAATCAAAACGTTTAACTATCACATATTGGATGTGTTAGGACAATCTGAATACACTACAGTATTCCACGGACCTCTGGTTTGCTTATTTGCAGGTATTTATGGACACGTTATATCCATAAACATACCTGTTTAATACACCTTTAAGATGTCGGGTTATTAAATATTGTGGGAAGCAATGGCCTTGTACTCTTAAAAATGATTTTACAATGGGCAAGATCGGGTTTCATCATTTTGCACTTTTACCTGATACGTATCATCGGAATTTTAATTTTGATATAGAGTCCAAACTTGTGTTAAAAAAGAACAAATGGCTCATTTAGAGCAGTTTACTCTGTCATAAATTGCATTCAAAACGTTGTTTTTTCTCAGTGGTGTAAAACATCGTCTGTATGGGGTAAGGGTAACACTTCATCTTAACTCATCTCACATTTCATATCCATGCTTTACAATGTTAATTGTATAGAACACATACATACATTGCCGTCTCAGTCGAACATACGAAGAGTTATCAAAACAAATTCTAATTTTATTTTATGAAATAAATAGATGAATATTGTATGAAAATCAATTTTGCTTAATTATTGAAATGGTGCGTTTTTGGATTTTCAAATCTTTCTATAACCCATGTTACTTTTTTGTTTACCTTTGCAACAAAAGACCCTTTAAAAGCAGCGTTGAAATATCAAGAGTCGCTCGATTTGAGCAACTGACTCTTTCCCCCATATATGTTCAACTATGTAGTAAATGAATACTTTTCCCATATGATATTTTTCTTTCAAATGTGTTCTAAATGCTAAGAACTCTAGCTATACTATCAGTTAAAGGGTACACATGAATTCAACACTTTAATGGAAGAGGTAGAAAATAATGTTTGTCAATCATTTGTTCCACTTCTAACGGTCGAGTTATTTACCCATTGATTTTAACACTTTTCAAAAACTCAACGACACCCCATGGAAAATATTTTTTAATTATTGATTAGAGAAAGAATTGAAAACATTATGGCAACTTTTCCTTTCCCGACAATGTTTTCAAAATACGTTGGCTGCTTTCATTTACAATTCTGAGCATGTGTAAAAGAAGTACAAGTTTTTGAATCGAACCTGCAATACGAAATTGACACGTCTGGCGACTAGATGTCTTGTTTTCCGCTCGGTTTGACAGCATTAATGGCTACATTGGTGTGAAACTAGTTTATCTACAATTGCTTCATCTATGACCATTTCATAGGCGAACAGTGAAGGATACAGTGTGACTGGGCATAGGCACATACTCAACTAAATAAGCACTATATGCTAATGTAATGAGACCACAAATCGCTTAGTACGATTGGGCATAGGTACATGCTCAACTAAGTATTCACTTTACGCTAATGTAATCAGACCCATACTCGCTTAGTACGACAGGCATAGGCACATACTCAACTAAGTAGTTACTCTACGCTAATGTAATAAGACCCCAACTCGCTTACGACTGGGTATAGACACATAGTCAACTAAGTATTCACTCTACGCTTATGTAATAATACCGCAACTCGCTTGACGCGACTGGGCATAGGCACACACTCAACTAAGTATTCACTCTACGTGTATGTAATAAGACCCCAAATCGCTTGACGCGGCTGGGCATAGGCACACACTCAACTAAGTATTCACTCTACGCTAATGTAACAAGACCCCAAATCGCTTGACGCGACTGGGCATAGGCACACACTCAACTAAGTATTCACTCAACGCTAATGTAATCAGACACCAAATCGCTTGACGCGGCTGGGCATAGGCACACACTCAACTAAGT
>JAUELF010278318.1:0-10549 GCA_031471495.1 Clinocardium nuttallii | reverse complement strand
TGTGCAATTTCTTCTTTTGTCACTATGTTTTCAAAAAGCCGTCTGCTGCAGAGGCGTTAGAAAGCGTCTATATGAGGAAAGGGGTTAAGCACACGGTTAATATATATCTGAAGTGTTTCCGTACTTTGAGACATCATCAACGTTTACATATTCTGCTGTACCATATAGGCTTTCTAATGTTAGCTGCATCGAAGGTCGACTGTAAGTGTTTGTATATGCTAGCGTGTGTCTACAATTTATTGTTGTGTGATGATCTTCAAATTTGGAGGAGCGAAAGATAAATGAGCGATGCTCTGTCAAAACCGATAGTATGGCATGAGGGACCAGCGTAGCTCCAGCCTGCGCATTCACACAGTCTAATCTGAATATGTGCCAGTCACTCACAGGCGTTTAAGTATAGTCTCGAATAATATAGCATGATAAATCAGTTGATCTTTTCTACACAGTCCTCACATTCATTAAGGTTGAGCACATGTTTATACATAATATGTTAGGACTTGTTCAGTGACCGAAACATCGACATATCCTTTTCTCTTTATAAATCAACGTTACTCGATATAAAGATAGACAGGATGGTGGATCTGATTGGTTACCTTTTCCATACAATAAATATTGCAATCGCACAAAACTGTGCTTAACAAATCCACAGAGAGGTGACTGGCAAAATAACGTATGAGACTGTCTGTCTTTGTCTATATATCAATGTTTTATCAAGAGCTCTAGATACGGGACTAAAATCTTTGTCGCATCTAATCAATTATTTTGAGTACCCACAACATAGGGTTCACTTTAATAATAAGAGAGAAATTGTGGGGAAAAGATCTGAATACCCCTCCTTATCTGGACCTCTGTTTTACTCGACTTTAGCCCTATCAAACATGCAGGCGCATTCTTTTTACTTATCTGCAGCTGACGTCATTTAAAAACACATTTGGGCCGTCCTTCGAAAAAAACAACATTATGGCATCTGCTTAATGTATCGACCAAATCAGCCTGCGCTGTCCGCGCAGACTGATCCGGGCCGACACATTCCGTCTCAGGGGGAAAGAGGTATAGAGTAATGATTCCTGGAACGGAAAATCCACAGGAGGCGAAACGTGTCTGTCCGGGTTATCCTGTGCGGCATGCTTAGGCGGACTAAGGGTCGAAACGTTACGCAGAGTCCATTATGTTGGTTTTCTCGCGAGACGGTTCATTTCTCGTTTTGCAACATTGTTTCCTGCTCTATTAAAGTTTCTATATGTTTGAAATGACTCTCAGCATTTCCCCCAGACAGCTGGCTACCTTTCCACATATACTACATGTATTAAGCCAGTGTGTGTTAAAATGGATAACGCTTGTCATCTTGACTGTTATCTACGATATGATAGAATGAATGATCAAGCCGAGGTTCGAACCCAAGATCCCTGGATTGATAGCCCTCGTCGTGACCAAACCGAGCAGTCGCGGCTCGAGATAATTGTGTAGACTTCTGATGGATATGGCAAATATTTATACTTGTATGTACAATTTTATATTATTTAAGACTAGAAAACATTGTTGCAAAAGGAGAAATTGCAAATAATTTGTATTCATTCAATTTTCTTTGAAGTTATGTCAAAAATTGTCTTCACATTTTATAGGGGTTAAATTGTATGATTATGTGCTTGATCTTTAACATATGTGCACTTAAAAATGATTTGCTCCAATTATTCTAAAAAAAAAAAGATTTAAAATATTTAGAACAACAAGTGTGTCTTTCCCGTAAAATCAGACACCAGATAAATTATACATAAGATTTTTTTTCTAATAACCTTTGAAATTCTCTATGGGATTTGGCTAGATCTGTTCATTCAAATTTACGAGTTGTGCTATGTTATACTGTCTTACAATGATATAAATAAACAACTTCAATCGTCTCGTCGTGGGAATAAAGAAATCAAAATAAATCTCGTAAAAATAACTATTTAGATCACATTTGCTTTTGCTTGCGGTATAAAAACCAATGGTGACCAATCAGCCTTAACCATAGCAAAGTGGTAACAGGGGCATGAGAAACTCTCAATATTATCATCTAAAAACTTACTATTATGATAATGCCATTTATAATGCAACAATAGTAGAATGTGCCTCATGATTGACGGTGAATATATGGTGTTGGGTTCGGATGCATAGAAATTAATACTTCATGCCTTAGACTTACTAGATTGGATTTCTTGGGCATATACAACCATGACACATTTACTTACAAATCATCTCAACGTGAAATATACTTCCTATTAGAAAAGAGAGAATCTTTGTTCCGAATGAACCTTTATTCAGAGGACTAGATATGAGGGAGGGAACAGGTCTTTTCCCCACCACAATTTGTTTTTTATTACTCAACAAAATCCTATGTGGTAGGTGCTCAAAAGAATTGTCTCATTGAGACGATTCTTCTGAGTACCCACAACATAGGGTTTGAATGTCAAATAAGGATTGTACAACATAAAAAAGCCCCTTATCAAGAGCTCTGAATGTTATTGATTTATATACTAAATTTACATTTCCGTTTGTCTGAGAGACCCTTTGTTTAACTGCAATTTTAATGCATTTTAAGATGATATTTCCTAGTTATGCGTTGTTGACCTCAAGTTTTGTTCTTATTCCTTTATATATCTACATCTGTCTTAACGTGGTATATATTATATAAAGAAAACTGGTTGCAGTAGCGATACAGGTTTTAGTATTGGCTACTCGGGGCGTGTACAATTTGTCCTCTCCCTCAACCTTCGGTTTTTCGAGTTCTCTTTTTATTATTACATGAAACCATTCTAACCTTCTCTGATATGCAGACGCATTTTGGTGAATCTGAACAAGTCGACATTTTAAAATATCTTGAAACATTGCTAAAACAATTTTCCTTGTGCCTCAAAGATTCAATCTGTTTTCGATTATGTTATTTTTATGAGATATTTGACATATTGTTGCCTATATGTTTTTAAAGTCGTTCGCTGAAGTTTTAATATATGTGTAAAATAAACTTAATTATTTCAAAATGCTGGAGTTCGATCCCCGGCCGGGTCATACCAAAGCTTTTAAATGGTAGTAGAGAGGTGGGGTAATCATTACGACTGACTCGCGGTAGTCAGGATAAATACACCTGTATTACTGGCCACTTGCCAAGGAAAAGCCATGAAATAGCTGATTTATTGTTGAAAGGACCGTTACGCCATACATAAAAAGAAAAACACCAACATGATGGAAAACGATACCAAAAGCCGAGAAGCAAAGCATTTGGTCAGATTTTACAGATTTAAAAATAATAAGGCAAAAGGAGTATTTCTCTTATTTTCATGAGTCATCTGCTGCAGATGCTCAAACAGCTCGTGGGAATAGGTTTACTACTAGACTTAAGTTTCTCGTAGCGCAAACTGCTCGTGGGAATAGGTTTACTACTAGACTTAAGTTTATCATAGCGCAAACTGCTCGTGGGAATAGGTTTACTACTAGACTTAAGTTTCTCATAGCGCAAACTGCTCGTGGGAATAGATTTACTACTAGACTTAGGTTTCTCATAGCGCAGCTCCAATGTAATCAAGCATGTTTTCTAATGGGATAACGTGTTTCTGTGTCTGCCTTAAAACCTTTCCCGAAAACACCAACTCTGTACAAGATTGCTTTAAAGATGAAAAAACAAGTAGAACTCTACAGACTGAAGTATTTATATTGAATAAATCTGAAAACATTTTGAACAAATGATGGAATTGACATCTGCAGACGCGTCCAAATAAGTATGGGTGTTGGACAGGGTACTCATTTTACAAACCCATCATTATCAATGAGGAAAATGAAGGTTGGAAATCGCTAACCCTTTCCCACCTATGGACGTTTTTCGACGCATCTTCCGCATGAGTTTTGAAAACATCGTGACAAAAGGAACAATTGCTCATAACGAGCAATTTCTTCTTTTGCCACAATGTTTTCAGCTTTTTTCAGTAACTATTACTACAAGTATATAGAGATTTTCCATATTTTTGAGTAGACATTTTCAAAGTCGTCTGCTGCAGATTTACTGTATGTGGGAAAGGATTAACTGTAGCCGGTAGGAATCGGCGGGTGAGGCACTCGTGTACGTGAAAGGTATTAAATAAGCAATTTATTATTGTATTATCCGACAAGACGAAAAAGAAAGGGTTTCTGCTTTATTGAATACCATTTTTCTTCTTGGCACTGCCCTGACGCTGATGGATGAGAGGCATAAATCCAGTGCTTGTTTTTGACGCTAAAGGTAAAATATCTAGCACTTAATGGATATTAAAGGAATCGCTTGTTCTTTCGAACAATAGACGCGAGTTAGTCGCGCTGAAATATCAAAGGACTGAAACGGCGTATCGGTGTGGTCTTTTTTTTTATACGATTCAAGATTACAATCAATGATTAGAATTCGACGAATATTATTATTTATAATCAAATGTCTTAAGATTAGTTTCCGTAGAGAACGGCATTAGTTTCCGTAGAGAACGGCATTAGTTTCCGTAGAGAACGACATTAGTTTCCGTAGAGAACGGCATTAGTTTCCGTAGAGAACGGCATTAGTTTCCGTAGAGAACGGCATATATACTCACAGTTGTGTTGTTTGTTTAATTTGAGTGAGTGCCGTTGACAATGTTATTTCAGTTATATCACGGATACAGAACACGTATTCATGATACCTCCGTAAACAAACCAGTACATGGAAAAAATGCCTTGCCGATGGGCACAGAGCCATCAACGATTGCGAAATCCCCAAACAACTCGGTCAACGTGGATACCTCTCCTGCTTTTGCAATTCATTATATAATTGTTTATTCAAAGGAAGAATGCAGAACTAGTTCATTGTTTTATAACGCTTTCCAATATGCGAACACATGTTGTTTCATCATTTGCAAGAGACAATGAATGAAACAATATCGTAACATTATGTTGAAGAATGAATACAAGCAACCCATTATAATAAGACGTGTCTTTATGCTTACAACTACGGCTAATTCTTTCTCAAATGCAGACGCATTTGACCTTTATGCAGCAGACGACTTTTGACGTGAGCAATTTCTCCATTTGTCACAACGTTTATAACGATTAAGCTTTCGTTCACGGAGATTTGTCATGCTTATTCCTAACGATTTCAAAATGAGCCGTCCCGCGAAAAAAAACCAACGCAGACTGTTCCTGGTCTCAGGGAGAGAGAGGTATAGAGTAATGATTCCGAAAACAGAAAATCCACAGGAGGCGAAAAGTATCTGTCTGAGTAAGCCTGTGCGGCATGCTTAGGCTGATCCGGGTCGATACTTAAGCAGAGTCCACAATGTTGGTTTCTCGCGATATGGCTCAAGTAATCTGCCGCTGATAGGTTATAAATGGGAACGAGTTAAACGTATTTCGCAAACTATTGATAACCGCAAAATATTCATTGTGTGCAAAGGTCGTGTCCAACAGGAGCAGCTAATGATGTTTCAACTCGCCCTTTTCCAATTATTTTTCATTGTATCAGTACTTCTTCATCTTTTGATATTTAGAACTTTTCGCAATCCTAAGGATTTCTAAGATCAAGGCAACAATTCACATTGAACATAAGTAGCACACTGGGACTCTAAACAGTGTTAGTGACATAGCTCCTGCGTTCATAAGACAAGACATTTGAGCCGTCCCGCGAAAAAAAACCCAACATAATGGCATCTGCGAAATGCATCGACCAGATCAGCCTGCGCAGTCCGCGCATACTGATCCGGGCCGACACATTCCGTCTCAGAGGAATAGAGGTATAGAGTAATTATTCCTGAAATAGAACATCCAAAGGATGCGAACAGTGTCCGCCGAGTTGATCAGGGTCGACAATTTACGCAGAGTCCATAATGTTGGTTTTCTCGCGCAACGGCTTATTTGGTAAAAGAAAACCTGGTCGTTTTGACGAAACGGAATAGACTTTAAAAGAATTATTGAAATACTGGAATTTCGCGAAGCTTTATTGGTGGCTTCAGTGTATATTGAATGAATGTCAGCTCCTGTGACACGACAAGATATAAAGAAAAGGGTTAGGTAAACAACATACATCACCGTTGTACTGTCACATACGGGATTACGTCTGCCATAAGGGGCAGACGACTTTCGAATCATTGCGACCTTGTCATTCTACAGAGCAAGACGCAGTACGATTTACTGCTTCATGACCGTAACTGCACTGTGTTAGACTTAGTGGCTACGGCTTTGATAACGTGATCTAGTGAACAGATTGGTTATCTGTGGGCGTTAGTAATCAAAACTGGTATATTTGTTTACACGGAATACATAACGGCGAGTTATACGTGTACCATACATTACCGTTCGACTTTAAACAACACTCTTAATATGCTCAATGCTAAATATTTAAACTGGACTTATCCAGCTCTGCATTTGGAAGAGCCAAGAGGTATCACTAGGAACACATGACTAGTTATATATGAGCCGTCCCGCGAGAAAACCAACATTGTGGTATCTGCGTAAAATATCGACCCATACCGCGAAGGCTATAATCCGGACAGACACTTTTCGCCTCTTGTGGATTATCTGTTTAAGGAATCATTACTCTATACCTTTGTCCCCCTCCGACGGAATGTATTGACCCGGATCAATCTGTGCGGACAGCGCATGCTGCTCTGGTCGATACCTTACGCAGATGCCATAATGTTGGTGTTCTCGCGGGACGGCTCATTTCACCATGAAGTACATGCGTTGTACTAAAATACTCGCGCTAACACTTATTGTAAATATGTTTAGCATATTCCAGTGTTCAGATTATCCAATCTAGACAAACTAGGATCATGTCGTTAAGCAAATGCATGGAGTTCGGTTGATTCTTCAGTTCTATCAATATGAGAAAACCCTAATACATGGTACATACGCATATCATTTGACTTTAATATCAGAAAGGCTTTGTTAATAATCAAAACAATCAGTAGTTTTCCATGTATTATCAAATTTACGCAATAATATTGTATATCTAAGAATTCGACAGCTCCTTGAATTCGTAATCCATTATAATCAACCAGTTGGAACATTGTTCGATTAGAACATTGTTCTTTAAAAGATATAGAATCGGTAATCGAGTGTAGCTTGCGCTTTTATTTATTTTTTAGAACCACGTGTCAGGCAAAATGATGTAAACCCTCAGAAATTACTAAATTGTAAACGGAAACGATGGAATCAACTTGTTTATATCTTTATCCTAGTATCAACTACTAAATCATAACAATAATCTATGTAATTACCAAATTCAGTTTCTTTAAATAGATTGACAGACCTTCTCTGTCGAGGCGGAGAATATGTCACATGATTGGAGATTACGCGAGGCTCCCAAAAGGTGTTTACGATAAATAACTGAAAACTGATCGTGTTTCAAAAATAATTAATATTTTGCTCTTAAACATATATTTTATATGTTTTCATTGACTTTTTTCACTGAAAGTTAATTCTTAAGGAAAACAATTATCGGTTAGTATGCAGAACACTTCATTTGAAAACTCCACCTTATTAGTGCCTCTCGTAGGATCGCCAACTTACTATGAACCAATCAAAACGTTTCATTTCTTTTATTTCTTGGACATTATTCACACATCTAGGTCAAAACTCACGTTATACACCTTCCCCGAAAAACAAGATAGGCTATGACCTAAACTAGTTATTGAGGCTTTATAAATAGCTCTAAAGGGAGCTGTCTTGAATAACTAAATGTATGAGCCTTTCCAACGAGAAAACCAACATAATGGCCTCTGCGTAATGTATCGATCTAGTCAGCCTGTGCAGTCCGCGTAGGCTAATCCGGGCCGAGACATTTCGTCTCATGGGTATAGAGGTATAGAGTAATGATTCCTGAAACAGAAAATCTAGAGGAGGCCATCATTGTCTGTACGGGTTAGCCTGCGCGGCATGCTTTGGCTGATCCGGGTCGATACTTTACGCATAGTCCACAATGTTGGTTGACGTCGGGGGACGGTTCACATGTATGCTAAAGGTATTTAGATAGTTTTAAACGTGATTACACTTGCTTTAATGTTCCAACGCTGAACTATTATTGTTTAGTCGAAGTTTTGTCTTAGTAATGTGTGTTGTTGTCATGTATTAGCTGGTTAACTAACCTAATAACCTGTTGTTTGCACATTTTCAGCTTTAGACAAAATAAATATCCACAAACAAGATATTTAAAACGAATCAAATCAATTGATGTTTTGCCTTAACGTGTACCCTTTGAAAATCTGTTGGTGTGTTTTGTCTGTGTTGTCTATTTAAACATAAAAAGACACACGGAAGACATTGTGGAGATAACATTATGGGGCGTTCTCACCGCCGATCTGAGTACCTCGATCTTCCCGACCGGCCAAAGACCGCGACCAAAGTTCGCGACCAAGCACGACCAGGTGTTTGGTCGGGGGTCTACAGAACTAAAGGGGACCTCTTTCAGACAAAAGATCAATTCAAGACTATTCCAGACTACTTCAAGACCACTTGCCGACACACATCCCGACTACTACTCGACCTATACTTCCTTCCCGACCCCTTCCTGATGTTTACCCGATCAAGAGTTTGGGTGCGGTTTTGAATTGATCGAGTAAATGCATCCGAGTACATGTCGTATACAGGTCTAGTTGATCGAGTGCAGAACGGATGACTAGATGTCTTCCCGGTGAACTAGACCTTGTACACGAGAATACACCAGTTTACCAGAGCGCTACAAGATGTTTTTCAGACCGCTTCCAGACCGCCTGGCTTCTCGAGCGCTACACGGATCCTTCTGACATGTCAAAAAAAATCCATGTAGAAACCCCGACCGCTACCGACAAAGGTAGACCGCTGCAGACCGGGCGTACCCCCATGCAGACCGAGGGAGATCATTTCGCGACCGCATGATCGAGTTTGATCGAGGTCATCAGATCGGCGGTGAGAACGCCTCATTACATATGTGTGTCGTACTGGTCACTGCCACAGCGTTCAAGCAAACAAACAAACACATCAAGGCATCCTAAGTTAGTGACAACACTTTTTTGACATCCCCTTTCGATTTAATGAGAAGGAACAGTCTATCTCCCACTGTAGTTGTACTAGCTTGAGAGAATTGCTTGAAATGATTGCTTACCAGAGAGTCAATGTGACCCAAACATCGTAAGACCACAATATGGACGTATAGAGGGGATATTTATAGTAACACGTGCGGGATTCCCCAAATTATCTTACGATCATTTTATCATAGCGTATAGACAATACAGAGAGACTTTTTTTTTTGAGAAATTTAACGAGGTAATTGGTATTTTCCGCATTTTTGGCTGTAATAGAAATTCAGACGCCTGTGGTAAGACGCAGGTCATAAGTGTTTCGGAGAGATATTCAGTAAACATGATCCTACCATCTACATAATTGTAAGTTGTTGATTGTTTGTTTACCCAGGGATCATGAATAAGTGAGCTATCGCCGTGATATAACTGAAATAATGTTGAAAACGGCGTAAAACCCCAGGTAATACATAAATAAATTAGTATGTTACCGTAATAAAAACGCGCAATTACCTCAATATAAAAAAATAAAAGCAATTTGTTCTTTTGCCACAAGTGTTCAAATATTTTATCCTTTTCTATTGTTTTTGAGCATGTCTATTTTCAACATCGTCCACCGTAGATTTATTAAATATTGGCAAGGGCTTATTAACCATTTGAAACCAACGCCAACTATTCACATATGATTTTATTTAACCTGTTAATATTTATTTGTTCGATATATCCTTTGATTTCTATCCATTATTTGTGATAACACTGAAGAACGTCACCTTTTATTGAGTTAATTTAATCAAAGTTAGAAAGAAAGACACAACTATTATCAAAGGGGAAAAGAAGGCATTCCTATGAAAATGAGATTAAAGACGACAGCGATTGTGTATGGCTATACGACAGTTATATATCACGTGGTAAAATGGAGTGTTTTTCTCGACTTAATTTGTCTACTATGACCAGACAACTGTCTTAGTTTTCCCCCGATGGCCATATATTATTACTTCATTCTGGTGACTTGTTGAAATGACAGTGATGGTGTAATGGCCTCGTTTGTTATCAGCAATTTGAACTGGCATTCAATTGTTAGATATGGTATCATACCATGTAAATGTTGTAACACCAACATGGTGACTGATTGTTTATAAGCACGTGTTAAAAAGTCATTCAAAATAAACATTTCATCTTGTGCTCTAAGGTATGATTGTTTTACCACTCATATGCTTAACTAGTCAAAAAGGTTTAACCCTTTCCCACATACAAAGATATCTGCAGCAGACGACTTTGAAAACACAGTGACTAAAACCTGAAAAATTTCCATCAAAGAAAGCTTAATCGTAAAATAAACTTGAAAACATTGTCGCCTGCTGCTATTGCTTCAAGATGCAGGATTCGGGTAGGAAAGGGTTAAACATGTTTTCTAAAGTCGCCTGCTGCTATTGCTTCAAGATGCAGGATTCAGGTAGGAAAGGGTTAAACATGTTTTCTAAAGTCGCCTGCTGCTATTGCTTCAAGATGCAGGATTCAGGTAGGAAAGG
>JAUELF010278307.1:0-10549 GCA_031471495.1 Clinocardium nuttallii | reverse complement strand
AACGTAGTAACGCATGCGCACTGAGAAACGTTGTATGAAAAATACGCGGGAGGGAATTTCAACAGCCAAAAATAGTTTCCGATCCTAGCGTGATATACTGCATTTAGATCAGCTCAAATCCTTCTTTGTGTATAGAAGAGAAATTGTCAATAGTGTTAGAATTACACATTTATCAAGATAGTATGTATAGATCTATATATTTTAACATAGGCAACTGAAAAAACCCTTCCAATCAGCTTGATCTGGGAATAGAAGCCTTATTGAATTTACTCACCCCCTATGGTGTTTACTAACCCCATATAGAAATATAGGGGGTGTGCACGTGACAGGCTTTAACCAATGAAATTGTTAGAATTTCGTGGTAGGCGAAATAAAGTAAATTATCTATCTTGACGTTACTAATAAATTGTTTAAAACGGCGTTTACATCCAATAAATCAAACACTAGTTTAGTGATTCGACGTTTTCATTTTCCTCATAATCTTATAGTGACTGCGCACATATTTTCCCTAGTAGGCGTTCTATGCTTACGGCTTTAACCCTTTCACAAACACAACACAATTGCAACAGACAACGCTCTGAAACATCTCTACAAGCACAGACATACTCATTGAATAGAGTTTTAAAAATACTGCAAAAGGAAAAAAGGCTCACAATGTTTTAAAAAATCGTCTGCACGTGAGGAAGAATTAAGCGCATGTAATGAAGGCAAATGACGTTGGATACAATGGCTTAAAGCCGTCGGAAAGAACGTTGGTCGAAAACAAATAGAACGTAAAACTCCTGCATCGTCATATGGGCGACTCACAATGAGTTAAAAATATAAATGTATCCAAAACAACAAATGATAATTGCAAGCCTTATATTGCACATCGATATATGAAAGCCACCACCCCTTATTATAATAAATGGCACATACAAGACAACGGCTGCGTGAAGACACAAAATGATCGCCCTATATCACTCACATGTAATAGGACTAAAACAGTGTTTAAAGTGTTAACTATACATGTATACATATTCGAAGAACGGGCCAGGATTCCTGATGGCTGTATTTTTCATCGAATTCGAATAGTTTGAACACTCTTGGTAGGTGGTCGCCCGGTCACCCGAGGAACATTTGTTCGAAATTGTTTTCAAATACATGTAGGGTCAATACTTTTGGACTAGAATGATTTGAAAGTTTTACTATAAACATATAAGGAAAATGGCGGTTATGGTTTTTTTTACGGATTGGAATAGTCTGAAAAATCTTGGTAGAGGGTCGCCGATGGACCATTTGGGCGGAAAACCTTCCCAATTGGGCCAGTTCTGTTGGACAGGAAGATTTTGAAAGTTTTTAGAAATAAAATCATGTTTTGTTAACTCCGTTGACTTTATTATGCAATGGACCGTAACCATTTGAACAACGATGACCTGTGAAGATTAGACACATGAAATAAAAGTGTTTAGAAGGAGAAATGTCGACGACGGACATCAAGCTGTCACAGACTACGGACGCACGCACGCACGCACGCACGACGAACATTAGGCTATCACATACTACGGACGGATGGACGGACGCACGACAGACACCAGGCTATCACAGCCGAAGCACGAACGCACGCACGACGGACATCAGTCTATCACAGACGACGCACGAACGCACGCACGACGGACATCAGGCTACGCACGCACGACGGACATGAGGCTAACATAGACGACGCACGAACGCACACACGACGGACATGAGGCTATCACAGACGACGCACGAACGCACACACGACGGACATGAGGTTATCACAATAGTTCACCATCTGCACGTTGTGCCCAAGTGAACTAAAATAACTAACCTATTATAAGCGGTAAGGCCGTGTTCCAACTGTTATGTGCAATAACCCTTTCCCATATATATACGCTTTCTGATGCCTGTGTAGCTTACGACATTTGAAAACATTGTGGCTAAAGGGATAATTGCTAATAATGAGCGATTTCTCATTTTGCCAGAATGTTTTCAGCTTCATTTAATCATAATACTTTCGTTTTTTAGAGAGTTTCCTTTTTTTTGCGAATATATTTTCAAAGTCGTCTGCTGTAGATTATTTGTATGTGAGAAAGGGTTAACGATTTTTCATTAATAGAAGGTATGACCAATCTGTTAATGACAAGCACATAAGAGCATATTTACAAAAGTATACATCTTAATAATAGAAATATTATACACACCACAGGCGTCCGAATTTCTATTACTGCAAATCATGACACAACAGATCAGTTATAAAATATCAAGAATCAAATATATTTCCATTGCAAATTATCACGAACCAAAATATGATTTTTTTATGAGGGAAAATTAAGAAAACAGATCTGTCAAACTTTACACAAATAGAATGTAGATGAACTATTTACCAGTGTATTCAGTGAAAAAGATTATTTTTGTAAAAAATGCAAATTCAAACTAACTTTTCGTTTAAAAAAAAAGTTGCCAACGTTTTTTTTCCTTTCAATTATTACAATGTTATCATACTTGTTTGAACACAATACTTTATTTGTTCGATTGTATCTGCGTATCATTGTCATAATTCAGGGACATAAAAATTGTCTTAAACATATGCTATAAAATAAATAACAATCAATTGAATGTGTTTCTGTACAACACGTTCCTTATCGAATGAATCCCCTGTATTTAGTAATATACCATGATAAGTATAAATATAAAATATAGTTTCGCCATTTCATCCGCTCAGTCTGCTCAAGTACAACACTGCTCACATGTGACTTACATAAGCGTGTTAGCAGATACTGTCAACTTGTGTAGATTATCATAAAAACAGAGCATGTGGACGAAACGATATGGACCTACAATGTTCAGAAATTCCAACGAGTGACTTTTCTCATGCACTGGCTCATTAACCCTTTCCCTCATATAGACGCTTTTTGATGGCGACAATGTTTTTCACCATGTACATTCATTGTTTCCACTTTGTTACGATGGTGTTTTCAAAGTCGTCTGCAGCAGATTTGTTGTATGTGGAGAAAGGGTTAAATATAAGCCATGCTGGGCAAACAAATGGTTGGTTGTATACCCGTTAAGCAAAAAGACTGCGTTTTGCGTTACACGAATAAAAGTAACACACACACACACACACACACACGCGTACCCCTCATATACCCACAGTATGAAAGAAAGTCAAATCACTGTGATAGTATTGTAGTTATAACACCGGGACATGTATAAAACACTTTTGAAGCAAAACAGCTATAAAATACAGTTAATATTAAATATAAAATGTTAATACAACGTATGAAATATATATTAATATCAGTAGTACCAAATTACCGCGACTATCTAAACTAACTCCGCACCAAACTCCACCCCCCTGTACACCGAACAGTCCTTGACACGTGACTGATTCAGTCGTATATTAACATTATGTATAAGTGAACTGACTTGTCGACGTAACCAACATGCGCCAAAGTCTTTAAAAGTGGTACAATTGGCTTTCCCTGCTTGACGCTCAGGAGTGTGGGATAGGCTCTGATGACAGGATGAAGGAAACATGCGTCATAATTTCTTTCGTTCTTATCTTGAATCAATTATCATTGTGAAAAGAACATAAATTTAAACAAACAATTAACAAACAAATCGACATTCCTAGCTAACGACGGGTAGATCGCAGATAAAACCACTTTCAGTATTGTATAATCCTTTTTTGCAGCAGACGACTTCGAAATCCTATAAGTAATATATTGAAATTCTCTGCTGCAGACTCGTTAACACGGTAAAGGGATAATTTCATCCGGCTGTTACATAGAACGACTAAATCATACCTACTGCATCAGTGAATGGAAACTACTCGGCAGAACTAGACGAAATTTGGATCTGCATGCCTGGTGCAATTTGAGAAGTATTTCATGAGAAATGCCGCAATGTGGACGAACAAAACTTTAATACATCTTCCACATATGTGGGGGAAAAAAGCAGGCATATTTAAATGGCTTTTAGTTTTTCTTCGTAATGACTGAGGTCAACTACTGAAAATAAAATAAAGACGGACAACATTCGTAAAGTACATACGTGGTACATTGCTAGGTATATTGAACAATTTAACACTTATGTTTACACTAAAACAATAAGAAGACCAATACGAACTTCAACAACACATGAGGACACACAGGGGTCGGGCATCGCCGTTTGGGACAAGTAGCCAGCCCTTATTTGTCACAAGATCTAGGATCGGGTGACTTAACATGTTCCCTGACGCATCTGCAGCAGACGAGATTTGAACACACACTAATCCCTAGGCATTTGATGGTAAATAACCACTTAAAGGACTGGTTACCATTCTAAGAAACACCGTGATATAACAAAAACATGAAAGCGGCATTACACACCAATCATTAATCTCATTGCACCGGGTAGTGTTCATACGCTAAATAACGCCATAACCGTACTAGCTAAATAAATAATTAGAAGAATATATGATGTATACCTTTTAAACAGTACGTATTTGTATGCTAGTCTATGAAAAACAACAACTAAAATATAAAATACAACACACAATAGTATCAAAGTCTCAACATATGTCGATTGAACATGATACCTGTTCCTTATACATATATAATATTAAAAGAAATATAAAAAAGAAAAGCAAATTTTTTCAAATTGTTTCTTTCATAATAAATGTAGTTAGAATATTCGTTAATACCACGAGTAAACTTCATTTACAAACTTTTCTGTTGAATATGCACAAATGTCCGCACTTGATGTCTAAGATACAACGAATACCCGCTATCCGTACATACAAGACGACTTGATACAAACATATATTTTCTATCCCAAATAGATTTGTTTTCATTTACGTATTTGTATCTATTTTTTTGGTTATATATACTAAAAAAGACACGCCCGGGAACAGAAACACCGTGCATTCTCCGTTTCTCGTTACTTTTCTAAGTTAAAGACATGCTGTTCCATATCAATGCATTATTTAAATTGTCCGTCGACACTTTGTTCCGCTGACTTCTTATTGCCGTTTGACGCAGTTCATTGGAATTTGTGATAATCACCCATTATTCAAATGCAACTTTAGCTGGATCCCCATTCAACATTTTGTCATGAGCCTGCTCATCCCCGTCATGTTCATGTTCCTCTGTAATCTCGTGGAGCGGGAACTCTTCTCTAATGTCATGTTCTACTTCCTCTTTGGCCCAGTCTAAAACCTCACCTGCTCAATTTAAAAACAGATGTGAGCTCAACAATTAAACATTTTAGAGGAAAAAAGGCGATCCGTGGAAAATCTCGCAAATTTGACACAATTCCCACACACTGACGTTTTTCTGACATTACGCGGTTTTGTTTTCATTTACTTTTTTTTATAGTTTTGTCTAGATATTTTCAAAGTCGTCTATTGCATATGTGTTGCATATGTATGAGGTTAATACGAATTTCGCTGACACAGATGGTATCACAATAACGAGGACCAGGTCTCGCTGACACGGATGGTATCACGATAACGAGGACCAGGACTCGCTGACACGGATGGTATCACGATAACGAGGACCAAGACTCGCTGACACGGATGATATCACGATAGCGAGGACCATGACTCGTTGACACGGATGATATCACGATAACGAGGACCAGGACTCGCTGACACGGATGATATCACGATAACGAGGACCAGGATTGCACACATCCATTCCCTAAGACAACTGGCTACCTTCCAACCCAGAATTGTTGCCAAATGGTGAAAATAAATAGTGCTAGTAGTCACACAGTCTTTTGCGAAGTTTTGTCCATTAAAGATTGAGTGACTCTAACTTAGGATCCCCGAGTTATTCGCCCGCGACTGACACGACTCGACTATTTCGCATTGTGCTACTTTACTGAGCTGAGACACACTTATCTAGTACTGGAAGTACATTGCCTTTTCTAGATTTAGAAGTACATTGCCTTTTCTAGATTTAGAAATTGCCTTTTCTAGATTTAGAAGTACATTGCCTTTTCTAGATTTAGAAGTACAATGCCTTTTCTAGATTTAGAAGTACAATGCCATATCTAGTTCTAGAAGTACAATGCCATATCTAATACTAGAAGTGCATTGCCTTTTCTAGATTTAGAAGTACAATGCCATATCTAGTACTGGAAGTACAATGCCATATATAGTTCTGAAAGTACAATACCATATCTAGTACTAGAAGTGCAATGCCTTTTCTAGATTTAGAAGTATAATGCCATATCCAGTACTAGAAGTAAAATGCCATATCTAGTACTGGAAGAACAATGCCATGTCTAGTATTAGAAGTACAATGCCATATCTAATACTGGAAGAACAATGTCATATCTAGTACTGGAAGAACAATGCCATATCTAGTTCTAGAAGTACAATGCCATACCTAGTTCTAGAAGTACAATGTCATTTCTAGATTTAGAAGTACAATGCCATTTCTAGTATTAGAAGAACAATGCCATTTTTAGTATTAGAAGAACAATGCCATATCTAGATTTAGAAGCACATTGCCTTTTCTAGATTTAGAAGTACAATGTCATATCTAGTACTGGAAGAACAATGCCATTTCTAGTATTAGAAGTACAATGTCATATCTAGTACTGGAAGAACAATGCCATATCTAGTACTGGAAGAACAATGCCATATCTAGTATTAGAAGTACAATGCCATTCTGGAAGTACAATACTATCTAGTTCTAGAAGTACAATGCCATATCTAGTACTAGAAGTATAATGCCATTTCTAGATTTAGAAGTACAATGCCATTTCTAGTATTAGAAATACAATGTCATTTTTAGTATTATAAGTACAATGCCATATATAAGACTAGAAGTACAATACCATATATAGTATTAGACGTACAAGTACAATGCCACTTTTAGTACTACAAGTCCAATGCCATTTCTAGTATTAGAACTACATTGCCATTTTTAGTACTAGAAGTACAACGCCATTTCTACTATTAGAAGTACAATGTCATTTCTAGTATTTGAGGTACAGTGTCATTTCTAGTATTTGAGGTACAGTGTCATTTTTTGTATTAGAACTACAATGCCATTTTTAGTACTAGAAGTACAACGCCATATCTAGTACTGAAAGAACAATGTCATATCTAGTTCTGGAAGTACAATACCATATCTAGTTCTAGAATTACAATGTCATATCTAGTTCTGGAAGTACAATGCCATTTCTAGATTTAGAATTACAATGCCATATCTAGTTCTGGAAGTACAATGCCATATCTAGTTCTGGAAGAACAATGCCATATCTAGTTCTAGAAGTACAATGCCATATCTAGTTCTGGAAGTACAATGTCATATCTAGTTCTGGAAGAACAATGCCATATCTAGTTCTAGAAGTACAATGCCGTATCTAGTTCTAGAAGTACAATGCCATATCTAGTTCTGGAAGAACAATGCCATATCTAGTTCTAGCAGTACAATGCTATTTCTAGTACTAGAAGTACAATGCCATTTCTAGTACTAGAAGTACAATGCCATATCTAGTACTGGAAGAACAATGCCATTTCTAGTAATAGAAGTACAATGCCGTATCTAGTACTGGAAGAACAATGCCGTGTCTAGTACTGGAAGAACAATGCCATATCTAGTACTAGAAGTATAATGCCATTCTGGAAGTACAATACCATATTTAGTTCTAGAAGTATAATTCCATATCTAGTACTAGAAGTACAATGTCATTTCTATATTTAGAAGTACAATGCTATTTCTAGTATTAGAAGAACAATGCCATTTTTAGTATTAAAAGTACAATGCCATATCTAGATTTAGAAGTACAATGCCATATCTAGTACTGGAAGAACAATGCCATTTCTAGTATTAGATGTACAATGCCATATCTAGTACTGGACGAACAATGCCATATAAAGTACTAGAAGTACATTGCCATTTCTAGATTTAAAAGTACAATGTTATTGTTAGTATTAGAAGTACAATGCCATATATAGGACTTGAAGTACAATACCATATATAACATTAGACGTACAAGTACAATGCCATTTTTAGTACTAGAAGTACAATGCCATTTCTACTATAAGAAGTACAATGCCATTTCTAGTATTTGATGTACAATGTCACTTCTAGTATTATAATTGCAATGCCATATATATTACTAGAAGTACAACGCCATATATAGTACTAGAAGTACAACGCCATATATAGTACTAGAAATACAACGCCATATATAGTACTAGAAGTACAACGCCATTTCTAGTACTAGAAGTACAACTCCATATATAGTACTAGAAGTACAACGCCATATATAGTACTAGAAGTACAACGCCATATATAGTACTAGAAGTACAACGCCATATATAGTACTAGAAGTACAAGGCCATATATAGTACTAGAAGTACAACGCCATTTCTAGTACTAGAAGTACAATGCCATTTTTGAAGTACCAAACTATAAATTACTTGAAATAAAGCTATGTGATCAGAATTTATAATCATATTTCTGTCAATACATTCTAAACGTGTCTGCAAATGGAAATATGGTTAACTTGGGACATTCTTGATTCCGAGACCAGGATCTCTACTCATATTATAAAATGGAAATGGTTAACTTGAGACATTCTTGATTCCGAGACCAGGATCTCTACTCATATTATAAAATGGAAACAGAGCGACATTACGGTGATTAAATCAGCAATGGCTACCCTACATGGCCAAGTGGCTAGCTAGGGCGATTTGAGACCTGCCATCCATGATTCGATCCCCGCCTAATACTGGTCAGTCACCTCGGGGCCATGGATACGTGTACTGATACAACTGAAGTACAGTTCACAATTTAGTTAAATCAGAAATAAAACAAACACACCAACCTTTGGCAAGTATAGCGTACATAACGGCACCAAACACATACACCCCAGCTGCAATGTAGAAGGCTAGCCGCCATTCTTCTTTGGTTTTCTGTAGAAAAGAGAACTTGTAAACTTATCTGTTTGTTTCATATGCGTTGTTCGTAGTTTTCTTAATTGAAATATTCCTTAAATACAAACCTCGAGAGATAGTCATTGCGGGTTTTGTGCTACGAATGTGTCAAAACAAACTTCTCTAGAAGTGCTAATAATAGCTTCTGTTCTTGGCAGACATCTTGATGGGGATGCAAGTTACCATTGTCACACTGTTAACCTACACGGCTTATCACCAAACATATAGTTGATAAGTTTATCCTATTTATTGACTAATATTTGCTTACTATTGATTGATATATGACTAGAGCAGTGTATACTTAGATGATACTGCACGAATGTACAAGTTCATCTTGATCAACTTTTTTGAAATTATAATTGAAACCGGTATAAACAGTACACACATGTTTAACCATTTCCCATTTACAAACGCATTCTGACGCCTCTGCAACAGAAGCATTTTGAAAACAATGTAGTCAAAGTATTATTTTATTCACTGTGAGCAATTTCTCATTTTTGCTACAATGTTTTAAACTTTATTCAATGCATGTTATTTCATTTATAGAGAGATTCAATATTACTGACTAAATGTTTTCCAGGTCGTCTGCAGCATTTTAATTGTATTGGGGAAAAGTTTGAGACTGGAGCACTGGTTATAGATTAAAAGTACATTGTACTGGTATCTTGAAGATAAAACCATCATGGTTTAATTAACTACTGAAAACGTAGTTTAACATTAATCAAACTAACACATTAACAAATATTTCTATACTCACATTTTGTGTCAAGGCACCAACAATATAGGGCGCCAATATACCAGGAACGCTGGCCCCTGTATTGGTAAACCCGAACACAGTCCCCGCGTATTTAGGGGCTATATCCCCGTGATTGATGAAGAAGGAGCTAAACTGGAACCCACAGAACCCCATTGATAACGACAACAGTACCACGGCACCGCTTTGACTCTGACAATCCATGTAACCGGTGGCCACCAGGAATATCGCTGGTAACACCATACCTAAATATAGAATGTATACGTACTAAATAAGGGTAATACCATATCGCTGGTAACACCATACCTGCATATAGAATGTATACGTACTAAATAAGGGTAATACCATATTAAGGCCTACTTGTACTATTGTATTTAATGAATTAAGGCCTACTTGTACTATTGTATTTAATGAATTAAGACCTACTTGTACTATTGTATTTAATGAATTAAGACCTACTTGTACTATTGCATCTAATGTATTAAGACCTACTTGTAATATTGTATCTAATGTATTAAGACTTATTTGTACTATTGTATCTAATGTATTAAGACCTACTTGTACTATTGTATCTAATGTATTACGATCTACTTGTACTATTGTATTTAATGTATTAAGACCTACTTGTACTATTGTATTTAATGAATTAAGACTTATTTGTACTATTGTATCTAATGTATTAAGACCTACTTGTACTATTGTATCTAATGTATTACGATCTACTTGTACTATTGTATTTAATGTATTAAGACCTACTTGTACTATTGTATTTAATGAATTAAGACTTATTTGTACTATTGTATCTAATGTATTAAGACCTACTTGTACTATTGTATCTAATGTATTACGATCTA
>JAUELF010278296.1:0-10549 GCA_031471495.1 Clinocardium nuttallii | reverse complement strand
GTGTGTTAATTGTAATTTGTTTATATATTGTCAAAATGACAAGAAACTGTACAGTTTACGTCAAATAAAATTATTATCTATTGTCTATTGTCTTTATGTGACCGTTGAATAAAGTGATAGATTTCGTACTTGGGCATTTATATTGTCATTTCCAGGTATGTACAATTTTATTATGTATATTTTGAGTTTTCTTCTGATGTTAAACACTTTAATTTAAAATGACAATTTAAAGAAATTTTTTGAGAACAGAAAATGTATTTTAGCTCTATGCTATTAGATGATCATGCAGCGTGGGCTAGTTTTAAGTTGACACTGTTTCCATTCAAACCTTACACTGCTGCATGCTTAATAATTGGACTATGATCTTTGGAAAAAGGGGCAGTTTAACCAGATAACCCTCACTATCATTTCAATTGTGTATTATGTACATATAATATTATACTTAATCTCTATATGACCGTTGATTAAAGTGATATATTTTATATTTGGGCATTAAAATATCTTCAAAATGGTATATAAGTTTGCTTAACAAATTCAATATATTAGCATTGACGAATCTATCAATCGACAAAGCGACCAATCGAGAGACCGATTAACAAACCAACCGACGCGGCAGTTCCAGTATCCTCCTTACCTAGGTTATTTTAAGAAGGAATATAATTAATGAAAATAATACGAACGGTTAAGGTTATCCCATGCATTTCTCCCTATGACATCAATGTTGTGTATTCTGTGACTTTTTCCAAGGTCCAGTTCGTACCAGGGGTTTAGAGAGTGAGTAGTAGCAGAGCAACATTTGCAAAAATCAGCGTCTGTTCTAAGATCACCATCCACCACTCTCGATGGCACCCAATTAGTATGCATGCTACTGGATTTTACTGCTTTGTTTCTTGACAATATTGCCGTATGGATTTCACCTGAAAGCATGTATTTAACATGGTAAAATTAACTGTAAACGGTATAGACATGTATGTATAATGCAGACAGACTATTAACATACTTGTAAACATAATAGACCGTGGGACACCAATATCCCACCCCATCCCCACATAGGGATTTTTCAACACTACGTTTTTCTGAAAGCCCATTGTCTGTGGAGCATATTTCTGTTTTCTGCCACATGGACATTGGTTCTTTACGGAAATATACCGTTATATAATACGTGACCTTTATGGAAATTATAAAAAAAGTTCTTATAGTGATATGTTTAAAAGGTAGTCCAATAGGTTATTATATCAAGCATTTTGACTATCATAGTATCAATCATTTACTCTGTCATATACTTAACTTAGACTTTAGAACACATTTTACATTTTGATTTATGAAAATAGGTGACCAACACTCTTTCAAAGCTAATTTTCTACACTATGTTGTTCTGTTATAATTGTTTGTTTAATATGTCTAATGTAGTTTTGAGGACAGCGTGCTCGACCTTGTTGTGCTTGCTAAAATAATTGGTTTTATAATGGACCAATGTTTGAAGGCATCTTTATGACCTACATTGTTAAAAAATACCAATTTGAAAAAGAAACATTTTCATTGATAAATCTCATATTCAAACACCACATCATGTAATCAAATTCGAGCTCATTTTGTGCTCATCATCATTTTTAATGCTGGAGTCGTATTCTGTTCTTAAAAGAATTTCCACCAGATCCTGTGGAACGAAGCTGTCCTTTCATAAATTCATATTCTATATTTTCTTTGGGCTTAATGTTCCATCCACTCTCCTTCATTCTTTGCAGATTGGGAAAACTTTCATGAGTATGGAGCGGCACACGTATACTTGGAAGTTCACACGTTTGATATGTATCTCTAATGGAAATGTACAAGGGTATCATATCTATGCCACTGTACGAGTTAATAACTTGGCCTTTCACTTTGAACTTTTTCAAGAACTGATCATACCTTAGTTTGGTTATATTATCGTACCTGCGTTGTCCATATATGGCACAAAGCAGTACCTCATACCTCTCATGAGGTCAGAGGAACAGTAATGAACTTGACCCAGAAGTTTGGGTGTATCTCTATACTCTTCGTGTTTCTCAACCCGTTTCAGAGAGGCTAAAGCTGACAGACATGCATCTTTTATAGCTGAAGACATATGTGTTGCAAATATGGAGGAGGTCCTCTATACCACATGTTATTAAAAGAGATTTAACTGGAGGTGCTGCACTTATCGATATTCTTAATTGGTATGGTCATGCGCAGTATTATTCCAAGACGATAGAGCTTGAAACTGTTATGTGCAATTCAGAGACCGCCTCAAAGTCGGTCCTTCCAGTAAACCGATGAAGCGTAGTGGATTTGCAGAAATTGTGTTGGAGTCAGGAGTCTGCGCTAGTTGATAACTGGACAAGGTTATGTCTGGAAAACACTATAACAGAGCCTTGCGTGTTCGTAAACGTATAGGGCTTGGAACTTATGCTCCTATATACATTGTAGCACGTGCAATCAAGAATTGGATACCTGACACCTGAAACATAAAATCTCTAACGCCGTCCCACAGAGAATCCTTCATGTGACACAGTGAATTAAGTGGAAAGTTCAAAATATTTCCTTGATTTTTACGAGTCTTATCAGGCTTCCAAGTCAGTAATAGTCGATCGAAAGTGTTGATGAACCAAAGTTTGATACTTATTATACACAACTCGGAAGTCGGTACATATGTTCGTACTTGTTGACAATTTATTGTGTTTTAAATAACTATAATTTATTCAATCTTTGGTAGCTGATGACCAAAAAACAAACATTTTGTTTATCAGCAAACAATCAGCAAATATATATTGTCCTGGATATTATTCCGGTCAGTACTGTCTATGAATACTTTAACTTACTGTTTTCTCCAATAATGTCATACCTTAAGAGGTAATAATTTTCGCTGGAAATAAGAGTATTTGCGAAATGTGTTAAGTTAAAACCATTCCAAACCAAGTTATTTCGGTTATGTCACGATTTTACAGGAAATAAAACAAACTTAATATTGATGACACTCCTAAGAATAAAATCGATAAACATCTTAATGTAGTACACCGCTAATTGGTCGGAAGATTTCCGTATGTCGTCAATATATATCAACGGTATATTAACCCGACGATATCCAAAATCGTAGCATATCGCCATTGTTATTGGACTCGTCGGTGATTTTAGTTGAAATAACAGGCAACCTCACTAACAATACCGATCTCTAACGAGTTCGTATGCAAATTTCGGGAATCCGCAACGGTCGAGAGGTAAGCGTAGGAGATTCTGAACCGGGGGACCCGGTTGGGATCTACAGTCACGTTGGTCATGGTGGAGTGCCCATTGGCAAGTCATATTTCCTAGCCTAGTACTGGTTTGTTTACCCAGGAAGTATGAATAAGTCACCGTGATATAACTGAAATAATATCGAAACGGCGTATTGATCAAAACGATAGTGTTTTCAAATACGTTTGTCGTCGCGTCAGATGTTGGCGTACATAAACGTACCACGACACTACATTTAAATATTTGTTATAACGTCGTGAAAAAGAAAAACATACCGTAAACTATTTTAGCATTGCAAACTCAAGTATTGTTTATCTCCGTCACGTAAAGGGGTATGCCAGTGAAACCCGAGGGGCTACAGTTCTAGAGTTGTTTTACCATTTATATATGGGTGTATGCTACATATAAACAGTAACGCTTTTTGGAAGAATGTACAATTTCACAGTCTAAGGCATTGAGCTTTATATACATTGCGATAACCCATACGTATGTTTTACTTACCAATATGGCAGGTCAGTATGACGATAAGCAGATTGTCAAATCCTCGAACCATTGTGAACACTGAAATAAATACAAACTATTGCAAAAACATAACACTAGAATAACATTGCATTATTGGAGTCGATTCTTTTAACGAGTTATATTAAAGTAACATTTTGAACGTACATTGGATCATTGCAGTCTATATTGTGAATGCATTACATTTAACTCTTTCAACGCCAAAGGCTACCTTGAGGATTTTGCAAACTTCACTGATTCAGGTGATTCAGTTCACATGAAATCAGCATTGTTTGCCTTTTAGTTATCAAAATAGTTCAAACTGTTAATACATGATAAATGGAGATTTTGAACAGATCGTACTTTTAACAATTCGGCGCTGAAAGAGTTACATTGACTAACTGCTGTGAATTGTGCAAATGGCATTACATTTAAAACATATTGAATAATTATTGTCGATTTTGTAAATGCATTACATTTAATGTACATTGAATAATTGCAGTCGCTATTGTAAATATTCAAAGAACATTAACTAAGTGTTGTCGATATTGTAATTGCATTATACCTAAATATACATTTGATTATTACAGTTGATATTGTAAATGCATTGCATTTAATGCAAATTGGATAGTTGCAGTCGCTTTTGTAACCGCATTTAATTTAATGTACATTGTATAGTACATTGGCTTGTTACATTATATATTGCAAATGCATTACATTTAACGTACATTGGATAATTCAGTCGATATAGTAAATGCAATGCATTGAATGTGAATTGGGAAATTGCAGGCGATAATGTAAAGTTATTATATTTAATGAAAATTGGAAAATTTAGACGATATTGTAAATGCTTTATACTTCATGTACATTGGATCATTGTTGTCAATATTGTTTATATTATTATTTATATTTGTTATGCATTACTTTAAATGTGCATTGAATACTTACAGTCGCTATTGTAGATGCATAACATTTAAAGAACATTAGATAATTGCTGTCGATGTTGTAAATGCATTACAGTTAATGTACATTTAATCATGGCAGTGGCTATTATAAATGTCTTACATGTAAAGAACATTGGATAATTGTTGTCGATATCATTTAAATGTACATTGGATGACAACAGTCGATATTGTTAATGCATTGCATTTAATGCACATTGGATAATTGCAGTCGCTTTTTTAACTGCATTAAATTTAATGTACATTGGCTATTATTACTTTAATGTATTCAGTCACGATTGTAAATGCATTGCATTCAACGCACATTGGATACTTTGTGTCGATATTGTAATGCATTACATTGAAGTATCAATTGGCATTTTCAGTCGATATAGTAAATGCATTGCATTGAATGTATATTGGATACTTGCAGTATTAGACTGTACTCGCATTGGAGTATAACAGTAACGATTGTAATTGCTGTAAATTGAATGTACACTGAATAATTGTTATGCTTTCCATTAAACGTGAAACGTTATAGTAAATGCATTACATTGAATGTAATTTGGTGGAATATTTGCAGTCTAAATTGGAAATGCATTACATACTTTGCATTAAACGTAAATGAGATAATTACTAGTGTAAATGCATAACATAACATTCAGATTGTATAATTGCAGTTGTTATTTTAAACTCATTACTTTGAAAGGACATAAAATAATTAAACTAGTTATAGTAAATGCATTACATTGAATGTAATTTGGTGGAATAGTTGCAGTCGAAATTGTAAATGCATTACATCGAATGTAATTTGGTGGAATAGTTGCAGTCGAAATTGTAGATGCATTACATGTAACGTACATCGGATACTTAAAGTCTATGTTGTAAATGCATTACATTGAACGTTCATTGAATTATTGATGTTGCTATTGTAAATGCATAACATTGAATTCAGATTGTAAATGGCATTCGATATTGTAAATGCATAACATTAAATTCACATTGTATAATGGCATTCGATATTGTAAATGCATTACATTAAATTCACATTGTACAGTGGCATTCGATATGCATTAATAACATTGAACGTACATTGGATAATCAATTAATAATAGTTGCTATTGTAAATGCATAGCATTGAATGAAAATTAGATAATTGTTGTCGTAATTTTAAGTGCATTATATTTAACGTGCATTGGATAATTGCAGTACATACTGTATATGCATTGAAAACACATTGGAAAATTGAAGTCGCTATTGTTAACGCATTACATTGAATGACAATTTGATTATTGCAGTCGATATTGTAAATGCATTAATTACATTGAACGTACATTGGATTATGCGAGTCTATATTTCAAAATTATAACGTTGAACGTACATTGGATAATTAATTAATAATGGGTTATATTGTAAATGCATAATATTAAATGTAAATTGGATAATTGCGGTCGCTATTTTAAATGCATTATATTGAACGTACACTGGATAATTGCAGTCGATATTGTAAATGCATTACATTAAATGTAAATTGGATAATGGGTCGATATTGTAAATGCATTAATTACATTGAACGGATATTGGATTATTGGAGTCCATATTTCAAAAGTATAACATTAAACGTACATTGGAAAATTACATTTGCTATTGAAATGCATTACGTTGAACGTACATTGGACTATTATAGTTGCTATTGTAAATACAGTATATTGAATGTACATTGGATCATTTAAATTGCTTCTATTAATGCATTACATTTAATGTACATTGAATAATTGTAGTCGCTTGTGTAAGAGAATTACATTAAATATAAATAGGATTATTGCGGTCGCTGTTTAAATGCATAACATTAAACGTAAATTGGATAATAATTGCAGTTGCTATTGCAAATGCATATTGAACGTACATAACTTAGAGCAGATTTGAAATATATATATTTCAATCACCCCGTATATCTCTAACCCTCCGTCAACACACACACGTTATCGAACACTGTGGGTCTACATATCTGGTTGAGTTTATATTTGTTGCAACTCTTGGGCGAAAAATAAATACACTTTGTTGTGTTGAAAATGTTAATTTTTATTAATTGCGTACCCAAAATAATGACTAGGTATACGGATAAATGACGTAAGCAATTAGAACATTACCAAATAAAGACTACACATATAAATCAAGAGTTTCATAATAAACCCATGTAAAGAGTTGCTAACACATAGGCAGGTTACATAATCCGCCAAAACCCTGTTTAGCGCTTAGGCAGAGAAAACAAACCATCCATGCGATGACTATCAGTGCATGCGCCTTTATACGAAGAAATACATAGTTGTTAAATAATCTAACATCCACCTAATTTACCAATTCAGTAAAAGTTTAGACATGGCATATATTTACATAAATGCATAAACAATTATAGCAATAGAAGTAAAAAGATAAGAAAATGTTGTTAACAAATATATAAACAGAATGGGGATGGGGTTGTTGGTGGAAACCTGACCCAACGCAGAAAGCCGTGTTGATGTAAATTTACAAGCTGGTATGGAAGCCCTGGAGGGACTCCTAACTTCAATACTTCTGACTTCTAACTTCCATACTTCTAACTTCAACACTTCTAACTTCATCACTTCTAACTTCTCACTTCAGTACTTCTAACTTCTAACTTCATCACTTCTAACTTCCAACTTTATCACTTCTAACTCCAACGTCCTTCCTTTTAACTGGAGGGACGTATTTCTGTATTCTGACATCATCACTTCTAAGTTCATCACTTCTAACTTCTAACTACATTACTTCTAACTTCCTTACTTCGAACTTCATTACTTCTTACTACATCAATTCTAACTTCTAACTTCATCACTTATATCTTCCAACTTTCTTATTTCTAACTTCCTTATTTTTCTTAAATGATATTCCCGCTAAATATATTAGATTAATTTCAATTTTGAGTCTGTTATTGATCCCAATGATGTAAGTAAACGTCTTGTATGATTATATTGTAATAATATTAGGATTCACATGTTTGTAGTGTAGTTTACTGTACGCTTTGTAAATATAGCAATTATTGTTACAAAACCATCTTCCTTGGATAATTCCACCCACGTGCTTCTTTGATTGAAAACAATACGATTTGGACCTTGGAAGTTATATGTAATGAAGTTAGAAGTAAGAAAGTTAGAAGAAGGAAAGTTAAAAGTATGGAAAATAGAAGTAAGGAAGTTGGAAGTTAAAATTGATAAAGTTAGAAATGTTCAAGTTAGAAGTATGAAAGTCAGAAGATAGAAGTCAGAAGGTAGAAGTAAAGTAGTTGGAAGTTAGAAGTAATGAAGTTAAAAGTTAGAAGTCAGAAGATAGAAGTAAAGTAGTTGGAAGTTAGAAGTAATGAAGTTAAAAGTTAGAAGTGTTGAAGTCAGAAGTGTTGAAATTAGAAGTCCCTTCGGGCTTCCATAACAACCAGTTTGCCACTCTCTTACACTATCGGTTCGTTACATTTATCTCTGTCACAGAATCGGACTACTTTCGGGTTACTGAATGGCTTCTACACTTTTGAAAACAACAGCCAAACTATGTTTTGTATGTTGCGCTAGTAATTCTATATGTTTTAAATTGAACAGTAGAAAAATGTTTGCCTGATTTGGGGCTCGACCCAACGACCCCCACACAATTGGATTGTCTCTCTAACCAAATAAGCTAACCAGGCAATTATGTCTTGTCACCACATCCAGACACTAAAATAGGTGATCTAGATAACATATGTATTTATCTATAAATGTGTGAAACTTCCGAAAAAGTAATCCGTAGCTTTTTGCTAAATAAATTATTTGTTTTATTTTTAACAAAGTTAGAAAAAGATCCTGTCACTAGTGTAAAAGGTTAGTGCTTACGTCAATGACAAATAAGTCAATTAAAATACAGTGGAATATAGCAGGTCTTAATAACTTGTGCATAACATTGATCTGAAAACGTTTCCCTGAAATTTGGAGCGATAAAAAACCAGAATTTGATATTTTTTTGTCTGAATATATTTGTTTTGATATTGTAAGGACTAAGATAAATCGTGCATTTCGAAACAGTGCAGTATCTCTGTATTTATCAAAAGCAGCACATTTAGAAAAATGTTTCGTTTTAGAATACACGAGGAATTTTCTGAAAGTATTATTTTTTAGCTTAGACACTATATTTTGGAAACACTGAACAAACACATTATAATGATATTTGTGTATATTTCACCTGAGGGTTCATATATCTACGAAAATGGAAGTTTGTATGGTATTGAAATATGTTGTTACCACTTAAATGAGTAAAGAAATGAATACCAAGAGTGTCTATTCTTTTTGACAGGAGATTTTAATGCACGGACCAAAGACGTTTTAGATTACATACCAGATGACTATCTAGATTTCCTATTTGGTGAAACTTCTTTCTTTGCAGACAGTTTCTCACTTCCAACTTTAACAATTATATTTAACTTAACCTATTATACTTTAATTACTTTGATTAAAAGTAATGTGAATGCTATGGTTTTAAAATTAAACCAGTTATATACATATACAGCCCGGGAATTGGAATTGGAATTGGAATTGGGTTTGAAAGTAAAACATAGAACATTTATTACAGGTAATAATAATAACCAACCGTCGTGGTGGGACAGTAAATTGGTTAATTTGAAATGTAACAAAAACTCTTCGTTAAAGGCATTCAGAAAAAGTATTAAACAGGAAGATCTGAAATTGTATAAGAAAAATAAGAAGATTTTTAAAGATAAGTGCAGAAATTAACTAATACTGCCAAGCATAACTGTAAAACCAATTAATTAATGCTAGAACAAACCCTCGCAAAATGCTGGAAGTTACTAAAACATGAAGGCAAAACCAATCATGACCCAAACATTTCAGAGTCTATTTAGGTAACTCATTTCTCTTCTCTTTTTACAGGAAATGACACATTTAATTACAACATTGATGAACTAAATGTGAAATATTCGTTATCGAGTGACATTTTAAATGATGAAATCTCTACAAAAGAGACATACGAAGCTATTTGCAAAATTAACCCAAAAGAAGCATCCAGTTGCGACGGCATATTGGGTTATTTTATAACTAATACTAAAAGTGTTGTAAACCCAACGTTAACCAAACTATTCAACTATATATTGATGACGGGACAAATGCCACATCAGTGGTCTGGAAGTATTATCTGCTCAATACACAAATCTGGTCAGATAAATAATCCAAATAATTACAGAGGAAATATCTCTCGTTAATGATATTTACAAAGTGTTTCCTCCATTTAAAATAATACGAAAAACCCGAATCAATGGGTTTTTTCGCTCATAGGTAACATGTGTGAGAAAAAAAATTATTTTTCCAATAACCCATGAAGCTTTCTGAAATGAATCTGATCCATGGGGGCTGCCATTTTGGATATGTTTAAAATGCGGCAGGGTCCTGACGTGCGCATACACACAGGTTACAAATTATTGTCGTCTAGTCTTTTTTTAAATTCTTAACTCACACTGAACGTCATAAGTGTTTTAATATTTACATGTAAACTAACTTGTGCACCAAATATTAAAAATAAATGGAAATGTACACGAAAAATGGAAATGTACACGAAAAAATGTCTGTACCATTCATTACTGAAGTCTCAATCACGGTAATTTGGACGCACTTTATTTGCGGTAAAGCGCTTACACAGCTGTCGCCTGATAAAATAGAAACAGCCATTACAAGACTCGCCATAGTACAACGACATAGTAATATCTTCTTTATAGTTGTATTCTTTGGTTTCCTGTTAGATTCATTATATTTATATTTTCATTAATTTTGAGGAGAATTGATTTTTAAGGTAGTAGGATCCTAATG
>JAUELF010278285.1:0-10549 GCA_031471495.1 Clinocardium nuttallii | reverse complement strand
GGCTATTATAAATAGTGTAGATGACATTACACATCCTTGTCTTACTCCAGTTTTAATTGGGAAATAAAGTTGTTCACTTCCGACTGTACATTTGAAGTTTTCATAAAAAGCCTTGATTAGATGGATCAGGTGTTGTGGGATGCCATAAAGTTGTATGATTTTCCAAAGGCTTTCCCTATGAATGCTATCAAATGCTTTTTCGAAGTCGATGAAATTGATGTAGAGTTGCCGTTGCCATTCTGTGCATTGTTCAATGATATTTCTCAGGATGAAAATCTGGTCAACGCAGCCTTTTCCCTTGCGGAATCCTGCTTGCTCCTTTCTTAATGAACTGTCGATTGATTCGGATATTCTTTTTATAATAATTGTGGCCATGATCTTGCTAGGAATAGATATAAGAGTGATTCCACGCCAGTTATTGCAGTCATTTAATGCACCCTTTTTAGGTATTCTGATGATAATACCTTTATCCCATTCTGTTGGCACTTTAACTTCTTTCCAGATGTTATGGAAAATTGGTTGGAGGGTATTGGCCGCTAAGATGGGATCAGTTTTGAACAGTTCTGCATTTAGATTATCTGGACCAGGAGCTTTTCCGTTCTTTAGAGTCTTGATTGCTGTTACAATTTCAGATAAGGTGGGTGGTTCTATACTTATTTCCAGTTCAATGTTGGGCTCTGGAATAGTAGGTAGCTCTTTCGGAGATGGTCTGTTCAAAATTTCACTGAAGTGTTCTGCATTGGTGATAGCTTTCTATATAATGATAGGCTGTAAGTTCCCCTTATCAATTGTTCATAGCTTTCTATAGAATGATAGGTTGTATGTTCAAACTAATTTAAGTCTAAAAAACCTACCCTTTTCGCTAGAACACGTCTCCCCGTTGTAATTACTGAAACATTCACATCTTGCTGTTCTCCTTCCTGTCACATAGCATGTTCCATGATTGTTGCAGTACAACACATTGGCAGCACAGAACGCTGTAACAGCAATGCATACATATTTTGGAATGTGTATTTTTACTTACACATCACATTTCACCATAGGTAAGCATTTTCTACATACAACAAATATGCTGGCGATGCTTTTGAAAAATAGTGATAAAAATATGGAAATCCTCTGTAAATAAAATAACGTGGTGACACAAGGAGAAATTGTTCATCATGAAAACTATGCCGTTCGTCAACACGTTTTTAAAAGTCGTCTGCTGCAGATGCTTCAATATGGTTCTGCAGGTGGGAAAGTGTCGAGTCTGTCTAACATGCAAATACATATTTTATTTAAAACATAAGACATACATCATTCAATGATAATAATAATTAAGGTGTTGATTTTTAGACAAAAACATCATGTCCACCCCTATGCACAGACTGATCCGGTTCGATACATTACGCAGAGTCCATACTATTGGTTTTCTCGGGGAACGTCTCATTTATGTTTACCGTGATCAAGTTGGATCAGTACAATTGCTTTTCCCGCACGGTAGGGGAGGAGGCACCTTTTCTATTTCTAAGTTTTTCTAAGACCCGACCTTTGGATATAACCCTGGTATCTCGCTCTGAAGGCAGACGCTCTAACCAATACGTTTACTGAATCATTCGAGACGCTATCCTTTCCCACACGCATTAAATACGCAGCAGACGACTTTAAAAAATACGAAGCCAGCACCGTAAAATATCTTCCAAAAGAATCTATGAATATTGAATAGCAATATATTTGCAAGTGTTATTTCTAAGATAGAAACTGCTTTGATATAATGTTGTTTTCTTTCCTCCTTTTCACAATGTTTTCAAAAATGGTAATCTGCAAATGTGACAAAATGCGTCTGCATGTGGGAAATTATAAGTGGAATCAGGTACATGTAGAGACCTATCAGTAACAAGAGGCCCATGAGGGCATACGCTCTAATGGCATGGATCTGGCTGGTTTTCGAAGGAACCAAGCTGTCATCAATATTTAACTACCATTTAAGTTTGGTGAAGACCGGAGAGTAAATGGAGACTATTTTGTGTTCACAAGCTGTATTATAGCAATTTTGACAATTTCAAGAGCCATTATCCAGTCATGCAAGGGTGGATCTGGAGGATTTTCGAAAGGAACGAATCTCTCATCAATATTTAACTACTAACTTAGTTTGGTGAAGGTCAGATAGTAAATGGAGTCTCTATTGTGTTCACAAGCTGTATTATAGCAATTTTGACAATTTCAAGGGCCTTTATCCCGCCATGCAAGTGGTTTTCGAAAGGAACCGAGATCTCATCAATATTTAACTACTATTTAAGTTTGGTGAATATCAGATAGTAAATGGAGCCTCTATTGTGTTCACAAGCTCTATTATAGTAATTTAGACAATTCAAGGGCAATACTCCAATATTGCATGGGCGGATCTGGCTGGTTTGCGAAATGAAACTAGCTCTCCTGGATATCTAACTACTGTATAATTTAAAGACTGTATCGTGTTAACAAGTAATTGTTTACATACTCTAGACGCAACGCTATCGCATAAGCCCTTCTGGCTAGTAGACCTTAAAAGTGAGATACACGTTTCGTATAAGGATATTGAAACGAAAAAGTAGATGAAAGTTCATGTGATAATGGAGTGGTTGATTTGTCGAAACCTTTTCCGGAAAGAATGTTGCTTTACATTTTCAAATTTCTTTTGTGTCACCAATCACCATAAATGTCGGTTTAATTACTGAAAAAAAATGAAAATGTTGCAAAAAAGGAGAAATCGCTCGTTTCTCCTTTTGTAATATTGTTTTTAAAAAGTCGCCTGCGTCAAATTACGTCAGCAGGTAGGAAAGGGTTAAAGACTTTAAATTATCAGGCCAAACATAAGCTCCTTCGAACAGGCTTCAGGAGTTGGTACCCTCTGAAACCCTTTCAAAGTTTCTATGCTTATTCTTAAAATGGACATGTCCTGCTTCTCAATTTGAATAGTCCTTAGCCAAATTAAGAAGGATCTAGATAACAATGTTGACTCTGGCATTCAACTACACTATATAGCCTGGTAAGATGAACCGGATGCGCTTACCGGTCTGGCGCTTTACTGGTGACATAGGCTGCACAAAATCGGTTCCAGGTGTTAAATGGTTCTTTAACACATGTCATAGAATCAGAAAAGCAGACATGCAAATGAAAAGGCAAAGGTCTATAAACTCAAAATGATAAACAAAATCATACAAACTAGATTTTAAACATGTTTTAATTTACAATTGTGTTAGAGGTATATAATTTCTTTTTATTTATGAAGTACACATTGAACTTGCAAAATACCCACTATAAAACAGACCATCTTGATAAAACCATACAAATCATCAGTGGGATTACACGTTTCTCATTATAACTACAAATTCGTTTCTGCACACTCTCATTCAGAATCGGACTCCTTCACTCTTCATAAGCAAACGTTCGACTTCAACGCGATATTACCACAGATTGATAGTTCGTCCACAGCTTGTGTTAACCCTTGTCCTGATACACAAGATTGATTGATTGATTGCTTGATTGTGATTGATTGATTGATTGATTGGGGTTTAACGCCGTTTTAAACATGTTCTCAGACAGTTTACCTACTCATGTGTTTCCTGGTTTTCACACACCAGTAATCCACGCAACAATCTTTCCAGGCAATTGGCTGCTTTCCAAAACATAGACATAGCCCATTGGTGGAACGTGCATTACATTTACAGCAGACGAATTTTAAAAACAATTGAGAAAAGGAAAATTGCTTTCAATAAGCAATCTTTCAATTTTCTAACAACATTTTTAAACATATAAAATATAAAAATATTTTAGTTTATCATAAAATACAGACGGGTGTTATATTTTTTCTCAGGTATTTTCTGCTTTCGACAATTAAAGAATTTTTTGGAAGATAAAAATTACCACTATGTTTTGCATAATTCAATTCCCCTGTCTATGGTACTTTATCTCCATAGTCTTCCATCATCTAAGTCTGTTGCTGGTTATACACAATTTCTTCTTTGTAAATCATAAATTAGTTAACTCCCTGACACACACTTGCAACACTTTTTCACCCAGCTGTGGAAATGAATTTTGCCACAATGTTTTCAACTGTATTTAATAATTATATTTTCATTTATGAGATTGTACATATTGTTGCACATATGTTTTCAAATGTGTCAGCTGTAGATTTGTTGTACGTGTAAAGAGCTAAGCACGACATGGTCGGATATAAGAAGGCAACTTACTATCAGAGACGTTGGCGACATGAAACGTTCTGACAACGAGACTGCGCATGCGTATATAAATGGAATCGACATTGTTCCAGATGCAAAAAAAAAATCATAGTTTGCCAAAATTGGCTCACATACATTACACACTAAATTGAACATTATGTATAGTTTGAATGTTCAGAGAAGATAAGGGTACTCTGGGTCGGGACTGTGATATACATTGTATCTGTATACAGACAGTGACTGATGTTCATCTGTCACTGTTGGTAATAACTACTGACATATGTTATGCCAGTTTCACAAAGGAACAAATAACAAGAGTGTTAGTTTATATATATAACTGATTAACACAATATACTTATACATGTACTATACAAACAGGAGCCAGTCAAAGTATTAGTTCGCATTTCTGAACTGTTCAGATCAGCCGGTACATCTGCTCATTATTATCTGAATCTACTCACGTTGACAGAAGCTTCCAACAAGCTTATACGTAAGTAACATTGTGAACAGTGTATATCTGGATCATACTGTAATGATGCATAGTCTAATTGAGTTCAACATTGTCTACAAGTAAAGCTAGATTATACCATTTCCAATAGACTGGCTCATACAACAAAACGCTTCAAACGTGCTTAAAAATGTCACACGAACACAAGTGCTATTTCAAGTTTTACATCATACCACAAACATATCAACCTAAAATGAAGCTAACACTTCATACCCAAAATTCACATGCTAGATGTGACCAAATCAATTTTAAGATACTAATACAAGCGAATTATTGTGCATTTGGAGCAGAAAACATTTAGATAAAATATTTTTAGGTCTTCAACTTTTCATTTAAATCAACTTTTCAATCTTACATATATTAAGTATACATGTCTTATCAAATATTTTCAAAGCAGACTCTCATATCGGGTCAGTTGTAAGACACAGTGGTGTTGACAAAGATGAAACATGTTTAAATGCTTAATATTTCTCAAACTGTTTCTATTTTAATTGTCATTGAAATAACATTTTTTTAATTTATACATATATAAAGAAAAAAAAAGAACAAATACTAATTAGAACACATTGACCATTTCCCCCAGTAGAGATAGCTTTTGGCAGCATTTGCAGCATATAACATTTTAAGGAGAAATTGCTCAAATGAACATTTTATCTTTTCTCACTTTTAACACTTGCCAAAATTAAATATAACACGCTTTATATAATTTCACTTATAACATTTTGCCCATCAGACTCTTTTAAAGCAGATACTATGTATATATATATATTATCCAATAAATGTGTGTATTTTCTGCACTTATGAAGCTCCTTGGTCTTATGGATCAATTATGTTAAAACCTCTCTTACCAGGATGACATGATCATCGTCATGTAAAAATCAACCAATCTAATGTTGACATTAGAAAATATACAGACATTAGTATGGAATATTTCTGTAAAGCAACATCTCTTACCAAAATGATTTTTCGAAATATATTTCTGCACATCTGTCAATAACTTGTCTACATTGGTTAAACATTACATATTTCTGTAAAAAAAATTACTATGATGATATGAGTATTGTTATGTTTATCCAGAGGTTGTGTATTCTCTTCTTTTTGATAGTCTAAAAAGATTGTCAACTAAGCCTGCCACACAAATGTATCTTGACCGGCATCCCCACCGACGCTTGGGCGTTTCCTGTACACACTAGCGTATGCTCCCTCATCGAAACTGGTGTCGGGTCTGTACCCAAGAGCCGGATAGCCGATAGATGGGTATGGTGCTATGGGACGGGCCTGGTTACTAGCTGCTGTCATTGTAAAATTATCATAGCCATGTCTGTCATACATCAGCTCATCATCTGGAGCATACCTCTTCTGCTTCTTCCTTTTGTGGTCGTTACTAAAATAGTGATAAAAGGGACATGCAATAATAAAATGATAATAGAAGGACTGTGCCATGATGGATTGATACCAGCTGAGACGTGCCATGTTGGCTCAATAATTGCAGGGATATTCAATGATGGCTTGATAATGGCAGATACATGCTATGACGGATTGGTAAGGGAAGGGATGTTCAATGATACATTAATAATTGAAAGAACGTACCAAGATGGCCTGTTAATGGAAAGGACATGCCATGATGATTTGATAATGGAAGTTAAGTGCCATAATGATTTGATAATTGAAATGACATGCCATGATAGCTTGATAATGGAAGGAAAGTACCTTGATAATTTGATTATTTGAAAGGACGTGCTATGATGGCTTGATAATAGAAGGAACATGCCATGATAATGGAAGAAACATACCATGATAATTTTATTATCAAAATGCCGAGCTATGATGCCTTGATAATAGAAGGAACATGATGATTTGATAATTGAAATGACATGCCATGATGATTTGATAATTTAAATGAAATGCCATGATGATTTGATAATTGAAAGGACGTGATTGATGGCTTGGAAATGGAAGGAACGTGCTATGTAACTTGATAATGGAAGGAACGTGCTATGTAGCTTGATAATGGAAGGAACGTGCAATGATGGTGTGATAAAGGAAGGAATGTGCCAAGATGATTTGATAATTGAAAGGACGTGCTATGATGGCTTGATAATAGAAGGATTGATTGATTGATCGATTTGGTTTTTACTCCGTTTTAAAAAAAGACATAGACTGTTAAACAGCCCAGTGGTGATAGACGAATAACGCATGACACAGTGAATTTTGTCAAACGTCGGAAAGAATGTTGGCCAAGCTGGGATTCGAGCTCACAGCGCAACCGACTGAGCTACCGGGGCTCGCCTGATAATGGAAGGAATGTGCCATTATAATTTCATAATGGAAAGCACGTGCTATGATGGCTAAACAATGGATACACGTGCCATGATGGCTTGATAATGAAAGGGACAGTGCCAGGCTGAGTTGATAATTGAAAGGACATGCCATGATGGCTTGATAATGGAAGGAAGGTACCCTGATAATTTGATAATTGAAAGGTCGTGCTATGATGGCTTGATTGTGGAATGAACGTGCCATGATGATTTAATAATGGAACTGCCGTGCTAAGATGTCTTGATAATGGAAAGGATGTGCCATGTTGGCTGATGAAAGAAGTGTGCTATGATGATTTAATAATGGAAAGGATGTGTCATGTGGTCTTGGTAATAGAAGGAACGTGCCATGATTATTTGATGGAAAGGAAATTCCATGAAGGCTAGGTAATAGAAGGAAAGTACTATGATGAATTGATAATTGAAAGGACATGTCATGATGGCTTTATAATGGAAGGAAATTGCCATAATTGAAAGAACGTGCCATGATGTCTTTATATTGGAAGGAAAGTGTCATGTCTTTATAATGGAAGGAAGTGCCATAAATAATGAATTGAAAGGACGTGCCATGATGGCTTTATAATGGAAGGAAAGTGCCATAATGATTTTATAATTAAAAGGACGTGCCATGATGTCTTTATATTGGAAGGAAAGTGCCATGATGTCTTTATAATGGAAGGAAGTGCCATAATGATTTGATAATTGAAAGGACATGCCATGATGGCTTTATAATGGAAGGAAAGTGCCATAATGATTTGATAAATGAAAGGACATGCCATGATGGCTTGATAATTAAAAGGACGTGCTATGATGTCTTGATAATGGAAGGAACGTGCCATGATGGCTTTATAATGGAAGGAAAGTGCCACTTGATTTGATAAATGAAAGGACATGCCATGATGGCTTTATAATGGAAATAAAGTGCCATAATGATTTGATAATGAAAGGACATGCCATGATGGCTTTATAATGGAAGGAAAGTGTTATAATGATTTGATAAATGAAAGGACATGACATGATGGCTTGATAATTAAAAGGACGTGCTATGATGTCTTGATAATAGACGGAACGTGCTATGATGATTTAATAATAGAAAGGACCATGGTTCCATGGTGGCTTGATAATAACAGAAATGTGCTATGCTGATTTGATAATTGAAAGGCGTACCATGAGGTCTTGGTAATAGAAGGAACGTGCCATGATGATTTGATAATGGAAAAGACGTTCCATGATGGCCTGATAATGGAAAGGACATTCCATGATGGCTTGATAATAGAAAGGACGTGCCATGATGGCTTGATTATGGAGGGGACATTCCATGATGGCTTGATAATAGAAGGAATGTGCCATGTTGGCTTGATAATGGAAATGACGTGCCATGATAGCTTGATAATGGAAAGGACGTGCTACGATAACTTGATAATGGAAAGGACGTGCCATGGTGGCTTGATTATGGAAAGGACGTGCTATGATAGTTTGATAATGGAAATGACGTGCCATGATAACTTGATAATGGAAAGGACGTGCCATGATAACTTGATAATGGAAAGGACGTGCTATGATAACTTGATAATGGAAAGGACGTGTCATGATAGCTTGATAGTGGAAAGGATGTGCCATGATAACTTGATAATGGAAAGGACGTGCTATGATAGCTTGATAATGGAACTTGTCATGATGATTCGATAATGGAAATGACGTGCTATAATAGCTTGATAATGGAACTTGTCATGATTCTTTGATAATTGAAAGGACGTGCTATGATGGCTTAACAATGGAAGGAATGTGCCATAACTGCTTGATAATGAAAGGGACATGTCATGTAGATTTAATAATGGAAGGGATGTGTCATGATCGCTTTACAATGGAAGGAACGTGCCATGTTTGTTTGATAATGGAAAGAACTTGCCATGATGATTTGATAATGGAAAGGACGTACTATGATGGCTTAATAATGGAAGGGACATGCCATGATAGCTGGATAATGGACGGAACGTTTCATGATGATTTGATAATGGAAAGGATGTGCTATGATAACTTAACAATGGAAGGAATGTGCCATGATTGCTTGATAATGAAAGGGACATGTCATGTTGATTTGATAATGGAAGGGATGTGACATGATTGCTTGATAATGAAAGGGACATGCCATGATTGCTTGATAATGAAAGGGGCATGTCATGTTGATTTGATAATGGAAGGGACGTGTGATGGTGATGTGATAATACAAGGGATGGGATGTGCACTGATGGCTTGATCATGGAAGGGACAGACGATACATGATGACATGATTATTGAAGGGATGTGCCAAGATGGTCTGAAAATGGAAGGGATGTGCATCAAGTATCGACCCAGAGCATCCGACGCATGCCACGTAGGCTAACCAGGACAGATACTTTTCGTTTCTTGTGAAGTTTCTGTTCCAGGAATAATTTCTCTATACCTCTATCCACCTGAGACGGAATATGTAGCCATCTGTGTGAACAGCGCAGGCTAATCTGGATCGATACATTGACAGCATTCTTTTCCGATGTTTCACAACAGTCACTGTGATGAGTATCATTCACGCTAGTAACAAATGAGAAGTTAAACTGGCCACCATGATATAACTGAAAATTTTTTGAAAACGGTGTTATGCCCCAATTTATTGATCAATCAATCTTTGCAAACCAACTATACATGCTTTCTTAATAGAAAATTTAACAAGAGGGCCAAGATGGCCCTAAATCAATCACCTAAATGATAGTAAATTAGCAACAAATATTTAACAGCAAATATCTGTGACAATATGATCAGGAGCGCATATGAAACTGCAAGGAGTGGACACTGTTAAATAAAAAGCTTATCAGTAAAAGTCATTTGTATCTTGAAAGTTAAAAAGAACTTTAATAAGAATGGAATAATAACGTTTTGTCATTTTGCACATTTCCTGATGCCACTTTGCTGCCCTGTTTGTCAAGAAAATAAATAAGGCTTAAACAGATTGAGAGTCACTCAAAGAACATTACTGCCAAATTATCTTGGCATCTGACAAATGGATATGGAGGAAAAGGTTTTGAAAGTTTGGGTATTTTTCTCAATTTCTGATGCCGCAGCAATCGAAGTTCTACAAAGAATGTAAGTCTTTGAACGAATTTGAAAGAGGACCATCAAAGGAACATTCCTGTAAAGTTACCTTGACATTGGTAGAGTGGAATGGTAGGAGTTGTTATTTACCCCTTTTGTGATGACGCTTGGTTGCTATGATTTTGTAACCAATCACAACAGCTTAAACGAATAAAGTAGAGGATCACTGAAGTAAGATTCCTAATCAAGTTTCTTAATATCAGACAAGAATTCAAAAAATTGTAATTTCCAAATTCTGTCATGTGTCACCCAAGAAACATTTCTACCAAATGATATTGATATTTGACAAACAGCTTTGGAGAATAAGATGTTTAAAGTTTGGACATTTTGTCCCGTGTCTGATACCGCAGCAACCATAGTTCTCAATGGAATGAATTAAAACCTTTGAACAATTTTGA
>JAUELF010278274.1:0-10550 GCA_031471495.1 Clinocardium nuttallii | reverse complement strand
ATTAAGTCGTGGGAACGAGATTATATCTCGTGGGAACGATATAATAAATCGTTCTCACGAGATAGTTATGTCGTTCCCACGAGATAGTTATGTCGTTCCCACGAGATAATTAAGTCGTGGGAACGAGATAATAACTCGTGGGAACGAGATATTATGTATGATAAAGCATTCAACTGCCAACTATATTGGCGCTAGAATAAGTTAAAGTAGCCACAACGCTTTACAAGCCGAAGACATTACTCCTTTACTTGGTGAAACACGCTTAACACTTTCTCGGGGTAGTCACATCATTGACCTTGAGGCCATTTAAGCAGGAATTCCCTTTAGTCTGTAAATGACATATATGTAAGGCCCTCCAAACAACATATCCTCATAAGTAAGAGTGATTTATTTACATATGGATACACAGTGATCCCGCAGTCACATTCTAATATTGTATCTAACATTTGTATTAAGACAACCCAATGCTGCCACCGTTATATGGCCTGAGACAGAGAATCTGAGAACTTGTCTCTTCCTTATTGACACCCTGGTTCCTCAAACAACTTCAAACAACATGAACATTTCTGTCAGGTGACCCAAACTGTCCCATTAGCAGATAAATGTCCCAACATTAATTAAAGCATATTTTATTGAGAAATAGTTACACATTATCATCAGTATATTTGTAATACATGTCATGTACATAGGATTGAAACACAAGCGTCATAGACACTTATACAAATTATTTTCCTCAGACAAATTTGCATTATATTTAAAATTGAATGACGTATTGATAATGCGTTTGCATAATCTATGATAATTGGTATTAGAGTATACTGTTGTCTCCATATATCTCAAACGTGCATGGTTGAGTTGTTGCTTCTGAGCACCGATGGTATATATAGGGTAAGACTTGTTTTGTACGCCATGGATCTTGTTTTCAAAAGGAATGGTGAGTTGCGGACAACGGAAGAGGTTCATTCTACCCGCGTATAGTTTTTGGTTACTATGATGTCACTATAAGGCATATCAGCAGAAGTATAGTATATAAATCAAGAAGAGAAGAGTTCCCATGATTGAGCCTTGGGGGACAACGACGTTGGTGGCGGACCAGTTTGATGTTGCATTGGCTATGAAAACACTTTGATGTATGTTGCTAAGATAGGAACGAATCCAAGATGATGAGGAGTCTTTGACACCGATTTATTCGAGTTTAAAAAGAAGCACACTGTGCCATACTCGATCAATAACCTTCGATACACGTGTATCAGAACACTGATTTGAGCTCATTACCTTCATAAAGGGTTTTAACAATGTCATTGTTTAGGAACAACATCTGGTTTGTTGTTGATTCTCCCTTAATGCTCCAACATTGAACCAGTACACACCTGCCATCCACTCTTTCCAGAACTGTTGAGTCACCTCCGCCATTTTCAGCAGCTGTTAGTGTAGACCCTGATAATATCCTGCCTGCACTCGAGGAGGTTATCAGCATTTGGGAACGCGTCGTTGATTTTTTGTTCAACTGAATATCCGTTTTTCAGCTCATAAAACTTTCAATTTGGTTTCGGCCCGCCTATTCCAAGAACATATTGTGTGGTCAGACCAACTTATTGAACATTTTTCTAAAGTATATGCCCATCTGATTAACAATCAGTCTATCGCGCTGCCTAGGGCTGACGACGAGCTATGGATTATAACAAAAGGGCTTGTTGCCACTTTATACATATCTAGGGATGAGAAATTACACTTGTCAGGTTTCTTCAGTGCTAAGCTTAGGAAACATCAGATAAATTGGCTGCCATACGAAATTGAAGCACTATGCATAGCGGCCGCAATTGACAATGTCAGCCCATACATTATCCAATCCGTTAAACGTTTTTATTCATATTTTGTACGTGTCACCATGTCACTATAATAAAATTATCTTATCTTATCTTATCTTATCTTATGTATCTGGTTCTGCATTTATTCCCTCTGACTTTGCAAGTAGAAATGACACCGACTGTGTAGAGAGCCTCGTAGCCAAGTGTGTACTTTTATCGTTCAAATGGAGAGGGCTGTTGTACGGACTATACACGACTATAAATCATTAAAAAAGTACCATTTACAACTAGATCCGATTGGATAGACATCCAGTCATCGTGCCCAACCCTACGAATAGTATGTGCTCTATCACCTAAGACAAGACACGAGGCCATACAAAAACTCACTTAAATCAAGAACATTAAACGGTATCTCAACGTAGCGACTATAACCAAGGACAACCTGTTAGTTGTGCGGAAACACGATCCACTGACGTCGCCTATGGAACTCATCATCGTCCCCCGTTCAGTAGTAGATGGTTTCGTCACAGCAATAAACATGAAGCTTGGCCACCCTTCCAATCATCAGTTAGAGATGGTACCATGTGCGTAGTCAGAGTCGATCAAGCTCCTGGCTTTATCACCCTCAAGGACGATCGCATACTATCAGATGTGAGCTTTTGTCTAAAACGTTAATAAAAATCCAGTAGCAGAGAAGGCCATTCGTGGATTGGAAAATCAGATGCTGCGTTCGGTACCTGGCGGTGGCCCGATTACAGGACTAAATCTTAGTATTTCTGTAGGCCATTTAAAAGCTAGAATAATAAAAGAGGCTTATCTTTCCTCTATATGTGACCGGAACCTCATAATTGAGCAATTTGAACTAAGATAAGAAAACAAAACACAAAAAAACCACACGCATAGTGAAAAATCAAAGAACAAGTCTAAACCAAGTTATAAACCGGTTCGTGTCGGAAATTTGAAAGGCATGAAAATGTACACAATTTGGCTTACTGTGTATGTATGTCTACCCGGTAACTTGAAGCATAAACGATTAATATTTATATGTTTATTATAGCCGAAGTGAAATAATTAGTCTAATTAAATCCTAGAAGTATGATTATTATATTTTAAGACAACTTTTGAACAGTTTAAGACTTTGACGGTAATACCTTTTTTCTGGAGTTCAGGACATTTATCAAGGTAACCTAATTGTATTTCTGTTATTAGACCGTTTACCTCGTTCGATTTATGAAAATATCTCTGATACAATTGTATAATCAAGAAATAGTAAAACAACCTCGTTTTAAATCTTTAATTTATTGTTACACTTTGAACTTTAACCTTAGACATTGTAAAACTGAATTATTTACCTGTATAACTGACGGCTATTCAATAAATGTTGAATAAACAGGAGATATGACTTATACTAACACAACTTTCCTACCTAACAACATAAATAATCCACCAAAATGTCAGCTTGATTGTTTAATTCATAACAAACATTTTCTTCATAAACCACATCATATCAGGTCAACAATTGCAGTTTTAAAGATATGTTAAGGATATGTTGGCAATCATTCGTGATCAACACTATTCAACTTATACGAATCTGTTGCGAAACATTTACAATGTGTGACTGTCTGAATTAATTAAGAATGTTTATTGAACGAATCATTTCTAGCGCGTGCCACTTAGCAGCATTGTGAATCGGTCTGATTTTCCAGGATTTAAGAAAGCACCACATAGCATGTTGAACTTTATTTTCTTGTTTGCATATCCATCCTAACAAGTTCAAAGCGGTTTCCTTATGTCCAAGGTTTATGTCTGTACTTACAACGTTCACTAAGTTACCAATGGCATCTTGTTTATAAACGGGCTTGTTTGTTTTTGAATATAGGACATACTGCAAAAAATACAGATACACTCGGGAATCCACAACAATCCAGTTAAACCCGAGGTCGTATTCTCCATTCCTAGAAGCAGGCGGTGTATTTGCCGAACGATACATCTCGTAATGCAAAGCTGGAGGTACAAGGTTGGCAAGATGAGGTAGTAAAGATAAACATCCGGTTGTACAGGTTTTCGCGAACTCTTTGTATGTCTTGTGAGCCGAACATCCGTACGAGTTCTTTGTACGCCTTATTCAGAAATATTGGTTGGTTTCTTCTGCATCCACAAACTGATACAACATGTGATTTCAAAGCCGTTTCGCATTTCAGTAGAATCGCTTCACATGAATCATATCTCTGACTCTGTAAACAATAGGATGCGACTATCAAAAACGCGGAGATGAGGTCACAATCTTTACTTTCTTCTATGTAATACTTAAACATATCAAACCATATCTTCGGTAGATCCCCGACACCGGTAGTCAGTATGATACTTGCTATACATTGTAATATTTGTAGACGTATGTGAGGAATAAAGGAGCGTATTGCTTGTCTTGTCTCTTTTTCAGTATGATCTCTAACACACTCTGTGTGTAGTAAATGTGTTTGCAATGAGTGTAATTTTGACAATAAGTGCAAGGCTGATCTACTTCCGCACTCATTAAGACAAACATGTAGTGACGTCCTGAACTGTTCATTGAGAGTTGCGTATATCAATAATGCTCTTTTAGATACATTACCGTGTTTTACACTGATTATGCTAGGTCCACGCCCTAACAACACATCGTACACCACTTTTCCGATGTTATCACATGTCAATGCCCACAGAAATGTACACCAATGTTTTACCATATCCTCTAGGGCAACGTGTACCTGTCGTAGCGTACTGTACTCAAGTCTGTCAAACATGTTTTCACCCGGCATGAAGTAATTTGGACAGTCTTGTTCTTTGACCCAATGCAACAACAATTTGATACAAAGAAAAGTGCATTTTAGAAGGTTTCTACGGGTCCAGAATTCACAGGGTGTAGTTTCACCTGCATATAACAAACATGTTTTACAGTGATACGACGAGATCGATCCGGGCACACGTTTTTGTATGATATCTTTCTTGATCATCTTAAGTAAAACGTAACATTTGTGCTGCGTAGAGTTAAGACTAGCCATGAGAACACGTTCCTGGAGTGAGAATGACTGCCTCCATTCGATTGGAACATTTTCACTTAATGGATGATTTTTCCCGACAAAAAAACATCCGGATCCTTTCAACAGATGTATTTGTGTTTTATGTAATCGATTACATCGAATAACTCTTCTTAGCCAGGATTTAGCAAAACTTGTTATGTGCTGACATCGGTATGCGAAAACTAAGTCTTGATCTTGCACCCCATTTTCACCCGTTTTTGTCACGGCAGGACCATTAATATTTCGAAAAATAACATTTCCTTGGTGGACGTTTCGTAAACAGATACTACCGTATGTGTCGGTTTCTAGACGTTCATGAGTGATAGTGTCTATGTTAGAAAGAGGTACTTTGTTCCCGACACATTGTAGTTTAAAATACCCAGGTTTAGTGGTTTCATCAGCCACCATGAGGAATGATAGTCCGTGTTGAGGTGCATCAGAGATCCTTTCTACAACAGTTGTACCAGGACAACTGAGTAAGTCTACGTCTGAATGCATCCCTAATGTTGTTGAACCCTCAAAGTTACTTCCAAATACGTAACAGGTGAATCGAATGCCGGGTTTGAATAAGTTATGTATCATGGTTCTAGTTATTTCCATTACTATTGCTTGCTCTCTGAATTTGTCCCTCATCTCTTCAGAAGCGCCGACCAAATCTAGAATTTCATAAAGACGAAGTGACAAATTGTGATACTGATCATCCATTTTGTAGAACTGTGTTACCTGTAAATAGAAACGACATTCCTTGTGGAAATGAAGTAATTATTCAATGGTGACATACACATAAATATTCAACAGTTCAATAACTGGTTAAATAATAACCTTGACATTTGTCCTTGAGGCGCAAATACAAACTAAATATAGGTCTTGATAACATTTATCTAGTCGGAGAGACTGTCCCTGTGTTAATATATACCACATTCATTCCGACATGTGTTCGTGTAGTGTTACTTATAGTTCATTGCTCTGTATTAATGTGCTCGTTAATTTATCTGTATCAAATTAGGTCATACAGTATATATTTTACCTAGCTATAGCTTTAAGTTGTACTGACCATGCCATATTGCTAAACCGTTGAGACAAACGGACAGGCGTGCACATGGTTGTGTTGAGAGACAAACGGACAGGCAGGCGCATGGTAATGTTTTAGCCCTTTCCGAAGAAACGCGTTAGATTCATTACGGTATTTAATGTGTAAATGGAACGATGCGTAACTGTTATTTCTCATCAAATACAAGGTAATGTTCTAAGACACTAACTCCACGTGAAATACTGTTGCTTATAGGTGGCATAAAACACATTACAAAAACAACACAACTAAAGTGAATCCCACAAGGACAGCTTTTTGACAGACACGATTTATAGGGTTTTCAACACAAATACAATAAAGTATGTTTTTTCTCGACATTCGAGATTTGTCTATGACTTAACAATCGACTCTAAGTTTGAATTCTACTTATTTGCAAAAATATTATTGCAGTTACAGCAACCGTCCATTATGATGACATTACAAAGGTTTCCAAGAACGGAGATAAACGCGATTACAGTTGAATTTTCTCGTGATAAACATGACAATGAACACCACGACACTGAGGTCTTATAGTATTTTATTTCAATTTTGAAAACACTCGTAAATGAGCCGTCTCGCGAGAAAACCAACATTATGGACTCTTCGTAAAGTGTCGACCCTGATCAGCCTAAGCATGCAGTGCAGGCTTACCCTGCTTCGCCCCCTGTTGATGTTCTGTCTCGGGAATCATTTCTCTATACCTCGCTCTGAGACGGAATGTGTCGACACTGATCAGTCTGTGCGGACAGCGCAGGCTGATCTGATCGATACATAACGAAGATGCCATAATGATCATGTGTGATAATGTTAAAAATGACATGCATAATAAGATACAACAATGTATAACTAGGGTTAGGGTTGATAAGCATGCATACTTATTGTATTTGTAAATGTGAATGCGGACGTGAAAACAAAATCATCATATTCACATTTCATTTATCAGTACAAAACAAACATTGTAAACTTTCAACACGTCTATTATCAAATTATTTGATACCACACACAAAACCAATATTTCCAATGGTTTTATATTTGTTCTATTCAAAAGACATACTAATCTAAATATAGATACATGCACACAGACCTTTTAGAAAAATATTGTTACTCTCTCGTTTCAAGTGCTTTCTAGCATACATGTTTAGATATTTTTTGTTGAAATGAAATAGTTTTTGCATTGTGTTGTTTTAGGATGGTATTGCTTGAGACTATTGACCCGATCCTGTCCTTTGTACACATATGTATATTATCAAGTACATGTATTTTCATTGAATTTGTGATTTGGTTTATGTAGAAGCATAGTGTAGGTTAAATAACACTTTAAGTTGAATTCATTTCAATGCATGATTGCCATACCAATGTACATTCCAATTCAAAGTGCATGGTTAGGTTAATTTTGTTCATTTATAAAATGGCTGTTATGCTTTCGAATGTGTTCAAGATAATAACTAACCAACATATGCCGAAACTCTTATATTTTATTGCGATGTTTCATCGACTGCGCAGCCACATTTCATTTTTCAGATAGATAATCATTCAACTACCCATGCCGTAGTAGGACAGTGGTTAACAGTGGTTAACTCCCTTTTATCATATTTTGAAGACTTGGGCTTTAAAATAACTTTGTAAATTGGCTTTTTATAGTCGTTTTCTATGAACAAATTTTTAAAGTAACTGGCTTTGTACATCCTGGCAAATTAAATTGTGATATAAAGTTGAAACATAATAGTGTGGGAAATTGAGACATTCCCCTATCTAGCGTGTTCGTTATAGTTACATTATACATGGGGATTTGATAAAGAAATTAACAGTTGGTGATTCAACATGAACAGTAAATAGAAACTATGACGAAACAGATTAAATGTTGTAGTACTTAACATTTGCCACAATTTACAAATCATGGAGCAGACGAGTTTAAAACACGAAGGCGAAAAAACGGAAAATCTGAAATAATTATATTAATGTAAGATTGGTGAAAAGAGTTAACAACATTGCAAACTTTTTTTTCTTCATTATAAACAATTTTGCCCAAGCAACATTGTTTTAAAAATCGGCCGCTACTTGCAGAAGTTTCGACATTTCAAAAGTGTGATCTACATCTGGAGTTCATCACCTTGGTTGATATCAGTCCAATGGTTTGGGAATAGACTTTGTTTACAGCTTAACGTTCATTTTACCCCTATTCTGATGCAGCATGGCAGCTATCTTTTCAAACCAATCAATATAGCTTGAACAAGTTAAGTAGAGGGTCACTAAAGGAATATTTCCGCTAAATGTATCCTGAAATTAGACAAATACTTGAATAGGAAAGGAACTATTAAGTTTTGTCATTTTGCCCTTTTTCCGATGCCGTCTGGCTGCCATGTTTTCAGTAATCAATACGGCTTAAGCACATCTTGTAGAGGGTCACCAAATGAGCAATTGTACTCAATTATCTTGGAATCTGACAAGCGAATTCAGAGAAGAAGACATTTACAGATGTATTTTACCCCCTTCTTGCTGCGTTGAAGTTTTGTTAAAATTTGCCGAGTGGATTAGAATGAGAAGTCATTTGAAGCTAATAGTTCAATTTACCCCCTCTTTTGATGCCGCCTGGTAAATATGTCTTTCAACCAATGAATATGGCTTAAAGAATTATGAAGAGGGTCACTGAGGGAACAATTAATACAAACACTTTCATAAGAAAAGAGTTTTAAAATGTTGTCATTTTGCCCTTTTCTGATGCCGCCTCGCTCCTCTTTATTTCAACCAATTAATATGGACTGAACACTTTTCGTAGAGTCATTGAATTAAAGGTTTCTACTATAGGTCTACATATATCCAATGGATAAGATGAGATGTCATTTGAAGCTAAACCTTCAGTGTTCACCATCTGAGTTATCCAATGATAACATTATACCACATTATATTGGTATCAGACAAGCTAACTCAGAGGAGAATGTTTTGAAAAATTGGGCAAATTTCACCCTTTCTGACCCCACCGAAAGATATCCGTAGAAAATAAATATACCGCGCAATTTCTTCTTTTGCCACACTTTTTCCAAAAGTCGGCTGCTGCAGAGGCGTCACTAAGGCCAGTGTCTCATCCGACCCGCGTATGCGTAGCGAGTGGTCCACGTTGATACTTTGGGCTTGTACGTGGCCCTCTGCGGGTGGCCTGCGCGCACTTCGCAAGTAATCTTAAGCTATATGACCCCTCATGCACAATTTTCCGTCTGCGATGATTTGTCGCAGCTACCGCGTGGCTGGTGCCATACGACTTATGCCTGTTTAAACATATTAAATAAATTGGAGAAACGACTAATTCTAAGCGAACTCTCTTGTAAACCGAAAACAATTATTATCTAACCATAATGTAATCAAGACAAATCGTTCCGCAACCACCACGTCATGTAAGGTCATTAGTTGTATAATTCTGATAATATGTTCAGTTTTCTTTTTAGTGAAAGACGTTCTAGATAAATTACATCCATTTATAATCAACAATAAGGAATGTATAGTTAAACATTATGAAACTGCCTGAATAAAGTAATGTTCAGTGAATGAATCATTTTAACACGTGTCACTAAGCAGCATTTTAAATCGGTCTGATGATCCAGGATGTAAGAAAACACTCCATGGCTCGTTGTGTGTAACTTTCTTGTTTAAATATCCATCCTTACAGGTTTAGGCCGTTTCAATATATCCAAGGATTCGATCTGTGTATATAACATGAATTAAGTTATGAACAGAATCGTGTTTATAGACGGACTTGTTTGTGTTTGAATGCATTACATACTGCAATAAGTACGATATCATGTTTAACCCACATGATGGTATAACCCACCCACAACATGATCAAATATGTCCTACCTTCAACTAACAGACACTTGTCAATTACTTTCTACATTTCTTGTTTTCACTAACACAATCACTTTTCTTTGAATGACATATATACATAAAGCCATGTTTTATTACAAGTTTTGTTCTGGTGTTTCAGAAGAACATTCATTTGATAATAATAAGCTGACATGTCTAGTTTAGCGTATCGATCCAAATGAAAATAAAACATAATTTCGTGTCGTCATTTTCTATTTTTAGAAATAATATTATTTGGATCACTAGACAAGTCGGGTAGTGCTTTAATTACATGTTATGTGTTAACGTTGACAACAACTTAGTGTAATTTAATTTGATATCTGTCTTAAAGATGTTTAGGCTATATTTATATTTCAACAGGGCTGCCATTGAATAGCCTTTATACTCTGATTTGTGCAGGAATTTGGTGCCTTATTATCGTGGCTAAGTCATCAATGGCACACTTTTGAGTTCTAGTACTTGTAACTGGCAACGACAGGTTCAACACGACACCAGAGAAAGAATGATAGTTTATACTTGTAATGAGCGTTTGCTTTTACTCATAGCCAAAACAGACAACTATATACAGTAAATGAGACATGTTAACAACTAAAATGATAATATACAGCATGCTAGAGGGACGTCAGAGAAAACGAGAGAGAGAGAGAGAGAGAGAGAGAGAGAGAGAGAGAGAGAGAGAGAGAGAGAGAGAGAGAGAGATATATATATAGAGAGAGAGAGAGAGAGAGAGAGAGAGAGAGAGAGAGAGAGAGAGAGAGAGAG
>JAUELF010278263.1:0-10550 GCA_031471495.1 Clinocardium nuttallii | reverse complement strand
TAACTTATGGAATGAAATACTTCAACGTACTTTATCTTTCTTAAGGAATCGGCCGCAGTCGAATTATTATCGCGGGGATGGGGCAATTCAATCCCATTGAAATCGGACCAAAGTACTTGACTTAACGAGCGTTCAGTTCTGCAGCAGAGTTTATGTCTGTTTAATTAAAATTATTTTCCAACATGAAACCCATCTGCAGCAGACATCTTAGAAAAAAAATGTGGGAAATCTCTATAAGGGAAAGTTTTATTATTAAATAGAGTTGAAAACATTGTGAACAAATGGGAAATTTCTCTATTTTTTTCCTTTTGCCAAAATGTTTCCAAATGTCGTCTGTTGCAGATGAGTTCAAGGGTAATTGCGATTGCTTGGAAAGTGTACTGTCGATATTTCTGACACACTTTTGAAAAGGGTGTACATCCCCACCCCCCACAAAAAGCCCACACCAAAACATCAACAAATAAATAAATAAATAAATAAACATGATGTATTCTAGATAATAAATACAGTCAAACTTTTATATAAAGCAATTCCCTGTCTATAGCAACCAAGGGTCTTTCAAATGTACTCTTTATTTCCAAATTACCCATTTTCTGCATTAATGAACCTGCAATTAAAGACCCCTTGTGAACAAAGACCATACTATTGTATTCCCATGGATGGTATGTATACAGAGGTTCCGATGTGCATCCTAACACTACATTTACAGAGTACATGTATTGCTATTTCTGATGTGTCGAACTGCATCGTAACCGTATAGCTTAACAGTAAATAATTCCACTTTGAAAATTAGATTATTCTTGAAATTGAATTAAGAATGATTAGTGGACTTATACCATTCGGGTTTTATTTGTTTAGCTGCGATTGATCAAGTTAGCATCGCGCTATTGTGTCGCATGCACCATGGAAACTGGCGACTTGTGCAGCTGCAAGGGGGAAGATGCGGATTTAACTACAACTACACCGAATTCTTTTATAAATCAGACTGTCCTTCCGTGCTTAAATGTCGAAGCTAAAATGTCGCCTGCAGTGTGGCGTTCTTGAAGAAGTTTATGTACAGTATTGGTGAAAATGAGTGGGAAAACTGCCCGTCTATTTAAAGTACAAAATCGATTATTTTCCTCTCGTGACATATGGCGGGAAAACTCGGGTTGCTGCGGCAGGTATTTCAGTCACATGATACGTCATATGATCAATAGAAAAGGACATAAAATGGAGGCAGGTGACTTACGACAAAACTAGTGTTGAATAATGAGGATAAAACTAGGCATGTGAAAACTGCGGTGATTCTGTCTAGGTAATGGAGTTATAACATGGGGAAACGATCGAGTAAATTAAGTTCGAATGAGATGAAGGAATTGATGACATGCACATATTGTAAGCGGAGTTTGTATTTTTTGTTTATTTAGAATACCATGTAGTAAACCCTACCCTATCTGTATTTGTTTGGTCTTGATTATTTGTATTGGAAAATCTGACTTGTGCATCCATAGTTTTGTACATGTCCCCCACCCCCAAAATACAGACGCTTTCTGATGCCTTTACAGCAGACGACTTTTGAAAACAATATGGAAAAAGGAGGAAATGCTCATGATATTTTAGTTTTATATAAACTCAAACTTCAAAGAGTTATATAAAACGTTCCCATTATACAGAAAATACATGTATGTAGTAGACACATTTGGACATATCAAGCTGAATTATGGAAAATGGATAATTATTGGTTATATTGAGTTGAAAATATTTGTGACAAAAGGAGAAATTAAGTAATTATGAGCATATTGACCTTTTGTCACAATGATTTCAAAAGATGTAAACTATGTATGTGTCAAAGTTGTATTGCATTTAGGAAGGGATTAACTCTGCTGTTTACACTGATAGATGGCTTTGACAAAAACGTTTTTATCCCTTTACCTCATATAGACGCTTTCTGATGCCTCTGCATCAGACGGCTTTTGAAAACAATTAAGTGACAAAAGGAGAAATTGCACACTTTTTGTCATAGGTTATCCATTCAATTATTGAGATATTCTATGTTTTGACAAAATACATTCAAAGTCGTCTGCTGCAGAATTGTCGTATGAGGGAAAGGATTATTCTTGAAACACACTGATCAATATGTGAACTAGGAGCTGTGGTATAATTTATAACTGAAATAAAGTTGAAAATGGCATTAACCCTTTCCCACTAGCAGACACACGTTCTCACTTTGGCACCAAATTGGAGACCTATAAAAATAGTACTAATGTTTGGCCTGCTATATATTGGAAAATAAAGTTGTAAAATACTATTATGTTTTATTACTCACTGTAATATCCAAATTAATGCTAAAATATACTTAGGAATGCGGTTTCATAGTGTGTGATCAGGTTTTTTTTTTTTCATACCTCCATGAAAATGCAAAAAAATCTCTCCATTCCTTAAATAACAGAAGTTAGTAGTTCAAATTGTAGCAGTGCAAATCTTCAATAGATATATATATTCTTTATTTCCTCCAATACTGAAGAGCATTTCCATATACAACACATATGCTGCAGACGCCTCGGAAAACAACTTGGAAAAAATATGGAAAACGGTCTAAATGAATCAAGCTGTAATTATTGGAAAGAGTTGAAAACATTTTGACAGAAGAAGAAGTTGTTATCATGTGCATACATGTCTCCTTTTGGCGCAGTGTTTTCAAAAGCAATCTGCTGTTGATTGGTCAAAATGTGCCTGCAAGTGGCACAGGGTAACTGCATCTTCTTACAAGCCAAACTGATGTATTAATAGCACATTCCATCTGTTCAAACTGCTGCAATGTAAACCTTCAATTAACTTAACCCTTTCCACAAACAACAATGCTACAGCTTGCAACAAAGAAAACAGTTTTGTAAAAGTGTATGGAAAAGATATGTAAGCCATGAACACTTTCTGATGCCTGTAATTTTGTAAACATTGTGGCAAAAGGTCCTGAGAAATTGTTCATAATGAGCATTATTAGTCCACATTTGCCACAATGTTTTCAACTCAATTCTTAAACACAACATTTAAATAAAAAGACTTTATATGATTTTAAAGTGGTCTGCTGCAGATTTTTTATATATATGTGGGAAATGGTTAAATGAGAGAATACTCATTATAGTCATTTAATAGATCCTTGAAAATATTGTGATTAATATATGTCATCTTCTGCAGATGCATCAAAACGTTTCTGCAGCGAAGTGATTTATATTCAGCATAATTAAGCTTTTATTATATTTAATAGTTGTTTTGAATTGTTGCCATGTTTTGCTTATTTGATTGCCGTTCATTAATAAACCCTTTCCCTTATTTGAAAACATAGTGACAAAAGAAGAAATTGCACAAAACGTGCAATTACTCCTTTTGCCACAATGTTTTCCACTTTTACTCATGGGTTATCCATTCAATTATAGAGATTTTCTATTTTTGACAAAATATGTTAAAAGTCGCCTGCTGCAGAATTGTCATATGAGGGAAAGGGTTAAACCATCATAACATGCACATGATATTAACCCTTTCCCACATACAACAAATCTGCAGCAGACAACTTTCAAAATATATTTGCCAAACATAAACAAATCTTTATAAATGAAGGAAAGATTACTGAAAAAAGTCTGTAAATATTGTAGCAAAAGGAGAAATTGCTTTTTTTTTGAGGCGTTTCTCCTTTGGTCATAATATTTCAAAAGCTGTCTTCTGCATGGGCAGCATTTGAGATAGTGTCTATATGAAGGAAAGGGTTAACACAGTATCTTAGACAATTAGAACAAAACAATTAAAAAATTTAACAAGCAAATGTGTACCAAAATTAACTTCCCTAAATTTCCAACATACAACAAATCTGCAGCAAATAACTTTGAAAACATCTAGACAAAAATATGAAAAATCTCTTTCAATGATAGTATATATTTATTGAATAGAGTTGAATACTTTGTGGCACAAGGAAAGATTTATGCTTCTACAAAAATATTCTCCCCTTTCCAACTTGCATTATAAATATACGTTTGCTGCAGACGACTTTTGGAAACATTGTGGGAAAAGTGTTGTATATGGGAATGTTTTAAAGTACTCTGAATTATTGCATGACACCAGGAGAAATTTCTCCTATTTGCCACAATATTTTCAAATGTGTTTTGCTACAGATGGAACAAAAAGTGTCTAAATGGATGACCGCATATATATGAAATAATTAGTATAGAGTCAAATCTGTGCCAAAGACCACCTTTGTATAGCAATTCCCTGTCTATTATAGCAACCACACCTTTATGTTCCTAATTAATGATTCTCTGCATAAATGACCCTGTAATTAAAGACCACCTGTGAACAAAGACCAGATTGGTGTCTTCAAGGACAGGATTTACCCTTTCCATCATACGAAAATTCTGCAGCAGACGACTTTGAACATATTTTGTCAAAAAATAGTGAATCTCCATAATTGAATGGATAACCTATGACAAAAAGTGAAAAACATTGTGGCAAAAGGAGAAATTGCTTGTTTTGAGCAATTTCTTCTTTTGGCACTATGTTTTCAAAAAGTCGTCTGCTGCAGAGGCTTCAGAAAGTGTCTATATGAGGAAAAGGGTTAACCATTTTCTTCATACAGCAAATCTGCAGCATGCAGACACCTTTAAAACCATATATGAAAACTCATTCAATGAAAGAACAGTAATTGATTACAGTTTAAGACATTGCGGGAAAACGAAAAATAGCACATCATTAGCAAATTCTCCTTTTACCAAAATGTTTTTAAACGTTTTCTGCTGCAGAAGAGTCAGAAATCTTCTGGGAAATGGTTAAATATGGATTCTTCTTTTATATTTTTTCAGTCAGCAAGCGAGAACTGCAACAGTGGTAAGTTAAATTACGCTATCTTTCATAGAGACTAAGATTTTTATACCCCCAAAAAACATCCCCAAAAAAACATAGTTTTGGGGGGGTATTAAATTATTATAGGATCCTATATACCCGCCAAAACTATGTTTTTTGAGTCACTGTGTCAGTCAGTCGGACGCCATATTTTGTCTGGCCTATTTATTACAAACCACTGAGTGGTATTCAATAAAATTTTACATAAAGATTTTATACCAAGATCATAAAGGTTTTACAGTTGCATGTTATTTTACCGAGTTATGGCCCTTTTACTTATTAAGTTATGATGTAAGTCAAGGTGCTGTTATTATCTTCAGTTATTATGAGTTTTAGTTTATTTCTTTGTTTGTTTGTTGTTTATAACGCTTGTTTTCAAACGTACAGAAATCAATAACATCACAGCCTATCCTATAAGGTAGAAGTTACCTGAGTAACTACTTAAGCAAGATTTTATTTATTCTGAGACAAAAGAGTCTGTTGTTATGTTATCCACATTACCCTGAGTACCAAGAAGGATAAGTCATTGCTTACATATATTAACATGACCTGAGTCTGGGTGGCTTAACCCTTTCCCTCATATAGACGCTTTCTGACACCTCTGCAGCAGACAGCTTTTTGAAAACATAGTGAAAAAAGCAGAAATTACACAAAACATGCAATTTTTCCTTTTGCCACAATGTTTTCCACTTTTTGTCATAGGTTATCCATTCAATTATAGAGATTTTCTATGTTTCAACGAAATATGTTCAAAGTCGTCTGCTGCAGAATTGTCGTATGAGGGAAAGGTCAGAATGATTAATTGAGCCAGTGCTACTCGATGGTGAAGGGGTAAAGTATATGCCTCTGGTGTAGGAGGTTGTCAGAATGATTAATTGAGCCAGTGCTACTCGACGGTTAAGGGGTAAAGCATATGCCTCTGGTGTAGGAGGTTGTGGGTTTGATCCACAGCCGGGTCTAACAAAGACTTTAAAAATGGTTGTAATGGCTGCCCTCCTTGGCACTCAAGGGTTGCGTGGTTAGCATTGTGACTGATTCGCTGGTGTCAGGACCAGTGATACCGGTATCCTACCCAGGAAATATCATGATATAACTGAAAAATTGTTGAAAGCAGCGTTAACACCAAACACGCAGTCTGATCAAGATATAGACTATTTACATACATGTATTACTTACACAATCTTGTAAAAAGATTCTGTCATCTTGTGTAGATTCTGTAGAATGAGCAGGTGGTGGACAAGATGCTCTGAACCTGTATTTTTCAAATGTTCCAGATATTGCATATTTTTCCTCTGATGTTTTCAAATCAGACATCCCTTAAAATGTCATTTAAGATATTACAGTTTAGAAGTATAAGAGCCCAGTCAATAAAACTTATGTCTCAAGTTAAGGTTGTTTTTTATCAAAGAGGCTCAAAATTTATGAGGAAGCGATGAACTTGTTAACTTTGTTAAATTTATTAACCCTTTCTCACATACAGCATATAAATCTGCAGCTGATGACTTCAAAGACCCTTTGTAAAATATGAAAAATCTCTATACATGTATATAAAGGTATAATTGCTTAAAAAAACTGAAAACATTGTGGTAAATGTAGAAATTGCTTGTTTTGAGCAATTTCAACTTCTGCCACAATCATTCCAAAAGTAATCTTTTTAGGAGGTGACAGAAAGCGTCTATATGAGGGAAAGGGCTAAATGGTTTATTTTACAAAATGTCACTGGAAAATGATTGGAATATGAAAAACAAAAAAAATATGTGTTATATACACTTGATCAAGAGTTGAAGAGATCAGATGTTGAGCTCCCTGTGTGGAATGTTATTCAGTTCCTGTATGTGCAACAAACAGTCCCAACAAGTGCTCTATTCACTTTTTATACGCCCTTTTTTTCATCGTATTATAGTTTTACCTGACGTACGGGCGGGCGGCCTCCAGTTTGTTTTCAGCTCAATAAATTTAGAAGCCTTTGTCCAATCATCACTAAATTTCGTCTGAATGTGTATTGGGATAATATCTCGGACAAGTTGGATAACTAGCCATATCGCTTCAGTCAATCGAGAATTATAGAAATTACCCAAAATTGGTCTTGTCAGCTCAATAACTTCAGTAGCCTTTGTCCAATCATCACCAAATTTAGTCAGAATGTGTATTGGTATAATATCTCAGACAAGTTTAAGAACTAGCCATATCGCTGTAGTCAATCGAGAGTTATCGCTCTTTAACTATAGAAATTACCTTAAATTGGTCTTGTCAGCTCAACAACTTTTGAAGCCTTTATCCGATCATCACCAAATTTAGACAATATGTTGATGGGCAGAATATCTTGGTCAGGTTTGATAACTTACCACGTTATCTTAGTCAATACAAACTTATGTCCCTCGAAATGGCCAAAACTGTACTAACAGTGTCCGCTCTCTAAGTATGGCTGATGTACAACCAATTATCACTATACTTGGTCTCAAAAAACCAGGACCGGCGTATTTTGTGACATTTGGCACAATGTTTTCATCTCTTTTTAAAAAATAATTTCTGGTTCATTAAGATTCTTCGTGTTTTTGTCTGGATATTTTCAAAGTTGTCTGCTGCAAATTTGTTGTATGTGGAAAAGGGTTTAGCAAAGAATGTTAAACACATCTAAGAAATTTTTTGAAAACTCTCTCTAAATGATATTATAATTTTTGTTCATACTGTTGCGGCAGAAGGAGTTGAGTAATTACTCCTTTTGCTAAAATGTTTTCACCTCTTTTTAAAAAATAATCTCTTGTTCATGGAGTTTTGCCTAGATATTTGCGGTAGAAGGAGTTGAGCAATTTTCTTCTTTTGCTAAAATGTTTTCAAAAGTCTTCTGCTACAGATGTGTTTAAACAAATCTACAACATGGGAAAAAATGATGACCCGTGATATCTTAGCAATGATGAACGTTGATCTGGGACCAGTGCGTTCAAATCGTGATTTAGATTATTCAGGAAACATTGGGATAGGGAGAGGCCAGTTTGCGATCGTCATATAACTGCAAAATTGCAATAAAGTATTATCAATGAATCCACTGACAAATCAAACAAACATTTGCAACATCCATAGTTAGTGTATACTTTCATATTGTTTCGTTCACTTTGCATTGACGAAAGTGGTCATGACTTTTCGATCATGACCGCTGTCAAGGAGTGAACATGACTATAGATAAGGACGTGCAAAAATTCTGCATAATTAACATGCTAGGCACTACTTTTCTATGTAAACAAACATATCATTGTAAAACCTCACATCGGGACTTGGTAATGTTAAATTGATCATGGAGAATTTTTTACTGTCTCATGTTAACAGTACGTTTTTGACTGGATACCAGTCTTAAATGTGCGTCTAAAATGTTGGTTATGCACGTGCATGACGTTATTTAAAAAAAATTACGTCACCGTTAATAATAACTTTTCAAATGGCTTTTTCAACAAATATGTTTACAAACAAACAGTTTGTTTCGATTTTCAAAGCAGATTTTCAACTCTAGATATAAAAAAAAAATCTAAAGTGTATAAACTAAATAGTTTACAATATGAAAGTATTCAATTAAAAGGTAATTGACCCTGTACTGTAAAAATCATTGTTGGACCTCATTCTTTGGCAAACATAGCCTCGCAAACTCGGCAACGTCAACCAAAGAACTTGGTCCAATGATGATTTCACAGTACAGGGTCAATAACCTATAATATTGTATCACAGACTCAAGACTTTTAAAATGATAGAAATGGTTTTACCTTGTTGTCGCTCAAGATTTGGGTGGTAACATTAAGACTGACTTACCTGTGGTATGATAGATGGACCAGTAGTACTGGTAACTTATTTAGGAAATAGTTCGAAATAACTGATAAATCAACAATTTCTCCTTTTGCCACAATTTTCTCCACCTTTTGTCATAGGTTATCCATTCAATTATAGATTTTCTATTTTTTGACAAAGTATGTTCAAAGTCAACTGCTGCAGAGTAATTTGTTGTACGAGGTAAAGGGTTAAACCATATAATGGCAACATGCAGACTTTGTTTGAATTGTCTACTTTTTGATATGCATAACCTGATATCAATTCATACCTTTGACAGTAATATCGATTTATTAAATTGAAATTATGAAAAACGTCAGTACTTTCTCTCTGTTAAATGCTATAATATTATAATCAGGAAAAAAAGTGTGATGTATTTTATATTGTCAGGAAAAGAAAAAAGAATTCATTACCAGACCCAGTGCAGCAAGTATTATATGTACCACCACCACCAAATACACCTATTGTGAAAACAATATTTAGCCGGTCACAATCGGCTAGTTTTCAAAGGGAGAACACTCCATCTACCTCACATAGGGTTACTCCTGCTGGATCACCCACAAAGATAGCAATAGAGGACACTCCACATGAGCCGAGTTCTCTGTCAATCGTTTCACAGACCACTCCCCTTAATTCAGAAGATCCTCCTGCTCCTCCTGAAGTGACAGCAGACACACCTCTATTTTTTAATATGGAGAATTTGGATGATGAAAGTGTGCCAGAATCTGATATTTGAGTTTCTTGTTATAAACCATTTCCCTGACAAGAACTTTTCCGAAATATCCGCATTGGAAACATCTGAAGAGAAACATTAATTCCATAAAACTGGAAGTTTATATTGGATAAGGGATGACGGCATTGTTGAACAGGGAGAAATTGGATAAACGATGACATCATTGTTGAACAAGCAGAAATTTGCCATTTTGTATCAAATTCTGGAGAGGTGTATGATCCACTGTATCAGATGAAAGGATAAGATATTTTTATGGTAGAACTTATTTAGTCTATACATGATTTAAGGTTCTTTATTCTTGAACTTAAACTGTACAAAGTTTCTAGTTACATGCATATGAATTGTAACATGTAAAACCAAGATCCAGTCATGACAACAGAAATTAACTACATTTTAACAATACAGGTCTGTAGCATATGACATTTTGCATAAAAGGAAGAAATTGTTCAAGATGATCTATTTTTTTTAACAATCGCAAAAGCTTTCCATCAGTCACATTCCACATCTGTTATTCCTTTCTCTGAAGCAGACGGAAGATTATTCATCTCCGACTTAGGCAAATATTGTGGGAAAAAATGAAATTGCTTCTTGAGCAATATCTCAGATTTTGACAGTGTTTTCATCTTCATAATATGAAACATATAAATTTTGCAAATGTTGTCTGTCTGTGAGGAAAAACTGATAACAACTGTAAACAATGGAATTTTGGAAATATATATTTTTTGGATTGAATTGGAAACATTTAGGAGAAAATGCTCTTTTTCCCACAACATTTTCAAAAGTTGTCTGCTACTTGTCATTTGGAAGGGTTATCAAAATTCAAAGAGATTCATTCCAAATTCTGTTGATATGATTCAGTTGTATTCAAATTCTATGAGTTTAATACATTGACAAATTGTGCCCCGGTGATGTTTTATTGATGCATGTGACCTATATTATCTTTTAGAACCCTTTCCCGTATACGTTACCTATAGTATCTGTTTGAATTCTTTGGTTAACCCTTTCCCGTATACGTTACCTATAGTATCTGTTTGAATTCTTTGGTTAACCCTTTCCCATATACGTTACCTATAGTATCTGTTTGAATTCTTTGGTTAACCCTTTCCCATATACGTTACCTATAGTATCTGTTTGA